>JAJPUD010010101.1:0-24470 GCA_023553655.1 Myrmecobius fasciatus
TTGGGTTCAATCTAGGCTCTGACACTTCCAAGCTAAATGACCTAAGTACTTATAAGTGAGTCACTTACATGTTATTTGCCTCCATTTTCTAATCTGTAAAATGGGGATAGTGATAATAATTGCTTAACCTACCTTTGTTGTGAGGAAAGTACTTCCTAAATTTTAAATAATAATAATAATCTACATCTGAAAGGAATTTTCCTCAGTAGTATTTTTTATCCAAATAAACGTAAAGGTAGTTTTCAGCATTCTTTTTTGTAAGATTTTGTATTCTAAATTTTTTCTCCCTCCCTCCTCCCTTCTTCTCTCCTTCAAACAGCAAGCAATCTGATATAGGTTAAACATGTGCAATCATTTTAAACATATTTCTGTATTTGTCATATTGTGCAAGAAAAATCGGACTAAAAGGGGAAAAAACAATGAGAAAGAAAAAACAAACAAGCAAACAGAACCAAAAAAGGTGAAAATACTATGCTTCAATCCATATTCAATCTCCATAGTTCCCTCTCTGGATGAGGATGGCATTTTCTATCCTAAGTTTATTAGAATTGTCTTGGAGCACTGTATTGCTGGGGAGAACCAAGTCCATCACAATTGATTATCACATAAACTTGGTGTTAATTGTGAATAGTGTTCTCTCGGTTCTGTTCACTTCATTCAGCATCAGTTCATGTAAGTCTTAGAAGTATTATTGAAAGGCAGAAAGTCGAACTCATAATTGAAGAGGAGGAGGAAGAAAGCTTGAGAAATGACAAAGTCATTCTAATGAGCCCAATCTTCTCCCTCAAATAAGGTCCACATTTTACCCATATTTTTATGTATTGTTGTACCGCTATAAGAGGTAGACATGACAGTCTCTGAACAACAGAAATTAAAGATCACCCAGAGGGCCATAGAGAGACCCATAGTCAATGTAAATAGGCTATATCCTCACGAATAGGGAATTACAAAAAAAAGCAAAATCAAAAATATCATTTAAAAAAAAAGTCTGTTCATGAAAGATACATTAGCAATGTGTTGAAAGCAGGGGAAACTGAGAGACAGTCATGGGCTTTGCTGGTATCTTTTCCTTGGCCAAAAAAAATGTATAGGGTCCAAGCATATTGTGTGGAAAGGGGGGAAAGGTTGCTCCAACGTTAGCCTTATGGGAGGACACGGACAAGAGTCACACGTGGATGTAACTAAGGGGTGGATGGATTATGATCTTCAGCTTTGGAGGGAATATCCACATAGTTGAGGTACATAATAATGATAGCTAGTAGATAGATAGCTAGTGCTCATAAAGGTCTTTAAAGTTTGCAAAACACTTTACAAATATTACCTCATTTTATCCTCACCACAGCCCTGGGAAATTGGGACTATTATTCTTGTTTTGCAAATGAGGAAATTGAGAGAAGTAGAAAAAGCATTTATTAAGCACTTACTCTATGCCAGGTGTTATACTAAGTGCTTTAGAGTTATCTCATTTGATCTTTTAGATACTATTCTTAACACCCCTATTTTACAGATAAGCAAATTGAAGGGGAGCACTTATTAAGCACCTATTATGCTCCATGCATTGTGCTAAGTACTTTACAATAGTAATATCATTTGATGTTCACAATGATGAGATAGATGTTATCATGATCTCTGTTTAATCATTGAGGAACATGAGTATGCCCCCAGTTTAGTGGCTTACTCAGAGTAAGTGATTGAGGCAGAATCTGAATTCAGGTCTTCCTGAATTTAGGTATTAACTACCTGTCTAAATCTATTTGAATATTTGAGTTCAAGAAATATAAGCTTTCTTGGATAGGGGGCTAAGAGAGGAAGATACCTTGTGACTCCATGATTCTGTGTCATAGCCCCTAGGCTTGCCCAGGCCAAATTTAGCTTTCAGACCCAACCAAATCTAAATCTATGAGCATCAGAGAATGTGTTTTGGGTGAACATTAGAGTTGATGTAGAATCTAAAATTTGTTTCTACTTCTGAGTCTCTCACTAATTGTGCTGTAATTCAAACTGGACCCCTCTGCCCAGACATCAAGACCACAAATTAGAAACAGAAGCACAGAACAACTGTGGTTTCTTGCTCCCAGGCTGGCTGGGTGGTGTTTACAATGGAGACTTACAGATTGCCAAAAATCTGGACAGCAAAAAGTGCTTTGGATTAGTAATTATTTATATCTGCTTTGGTCCACAGTCTTTCATGTTCTATTGAGCTTTATGTGCTGGATATTCCCTGCCCTCTCCTCCCTAAACTCCTTTTCAGCTAGGACCTGATAATAACAATCCAGCAAATATTATGTTTCTCTCTGTCTCTCTCTTTGAAAATTCTAAACTTTTAAATAGCTCCCCAAAAGGGGTAGCTGAGTAACTCAGTGAATAGAGCACCAGCCCAGAAGTCAAGAGGACTTTAGTTCACATTTGGCCTCGGATGCTTACTAGCAGTGTGATCTTGGGTGAGTCACTTAACCCAAGAAAAAAAGAAAGGAAAAATCAAATAAGCCCCAAAAGAAAATTTCTGTATACAAGCAGAACACAAAAACTGAATTCTATATGAAATCATTAATCTTTATTTCATATCTCTTTTGCTTTAAATAAATTCTACACAATAGCTTTCAAAACTTTTCTTCTGTGCATTAAAAAAAGCTTTATAATAATCTTTTGTTATTTTTGTTGTTATTATCACTATTAGTATAATCCACCCTCCCTGTTCTCTGATTTCTCAAATTAAAAATTGAAAGAAAGGAAGTGGGGATGAGGAAGAACCTTGTAACAAATAAATTTAAGCAAACAAAACAAAAAAAAATATTGACCATATAGAAAAATAATTGTTTCTTCACTTTGTGTCCATTACCTCTCCATAAGAAAGTGGGTAACATACTTCATCTTGAGTCCTCTGAAGACATATTGGTCATTATATGAATCAGAGTTCTTAAGTTTTTTAAAGTTGTTTTCTTTTCAATGACATTTCTTTATATAAACTGTTCCCCTGGTTCTACTCATTTTCAGTCTGCATCAGTTCATATTAGTCAGAATTCTCTGAAGTCATCTCTTACACCACTTTGTATGGCATAGTAATATTCCATTACATTCATATACCCTATTTGTTCAGCCATTTCCCAGAAATTCAAAAAGCAATCCTCTTTTCTCCCAACACTTGTTTTTAATTTTCCCATATTAGGATCGAGAAAGAGGTGTGTTTTGTTTGTGACTGTTATTTTCCTGATATTATTCTCCAAGCTCCCCCTTCACCTTTTGTTTCCTTCTTGATTTTGCTGTATTTCTACATCAAACTCATATGTGTGAAGATGTGTAATCTTCCTTTGTTCATTGTAGGTAAGAGTGAGATTCACCTGATGTCCACTCCCACTTTTCCATTTTTGTATATTCTTCTCATATACCCCACTTATGAGAAATAGTTGATTCCACCCCTTTTTTCTTTACTACACTAATCCTGTTCCCTTTTATCTTATTTTGTGTGTTTTTTGTTTTTTTCCTTTTCAAACCTTCAAAAGAAAAACAAAATACTTCTAAGACCTTTTTTTTTTCAGTTTAAGTTGCCCATCCACACCCAGTGCTCTCTGAAGACTTCAGGGTTCTGAAGAAACACTTGTTTCTTCCCCCTAATGAGAATATTAACTTTATGTCATCATTCAGTCCCTTCCAGTTGCTTAAATAAGTTTACCTTTCTAGTTGTCTCTGTACTCTTTATGTTTGTATTTCAATGTTCATGCTAAAATCTATGCTTTTCATCCGAAATATTTGGAAGTCCTCTATTTTATTAGAAATTCAACTTTTTCTTATTGTAAGATTATACTCAGCTTTGTATAGTAAGTTATTTTTGGTTATAAACGTCTCTTGGGCAGCTAGGTGTTGCCATGAATAGAGCACCAGCCCTGAGTTCAAATCTGTCCTCAGACACTTAACACTTCTAGCTGTGTGACCCTGGGCAAGTCACTTAACCCCAGTTGCCTCAGCATTTAAAAAAAAAGTCTCTCTTTTGGCTTCTAGAATATTGCATTCCAAGATCTGCATTGGTTTTAGTAGAAGCTTCCAAATCTTAGGTGATCCTTGAAGCATGAAGGTGGCACAGTGGTTAGAGCAAAGAACCCAGAGTCAGGAGAACCAGTTCAAATCCAGATTCAGACACTTAATAGTTGTGTGATACTAGGCAAGTCACTGCCTCAATTCTCTCATTTTAAAATGGCCATAATACCTCCTATGGTTGTTGTGGGGATTTAATAAGATAATATTTGTAAAGAGCTTTGCACATCTTAAAAAGTTGTACATAAATACAAGATATCATTATCTTAACTCTTGTTCCCTGGTACCTGTAATTGCATTAGATGCTTAGAGTATTTTAGGAGCTCTTGATTTTTGACTATGACATTTCTTTTGGATTTCTTTTTGAGAAGTGTGTGCTGAGAAGCTACTCAGTGTTAGTGTTGCCTTTTCTGGTGGGACCCTTTTCCTATTGCCTATGCATTTCTGGATGACTTTTGTCCAGTTCCAGAGTCACTTGTAGTTTCTCTTTGGATTTCTTGACCATCTAGTCTTGGTGCAAATTTCATTCATATGTAGAAATATTGCCCATTTCGGCAATCATATTGGTGAGAAATTTACCCATGGAAAGAGAATTCTGAGGGTGTTGGTCAGCCAGAGCCATAGAGCTTTTCTACTTCTTTATGATCCTGTGAGCACATCAAGGACCTTTGGCAGACTCTTGAGCATTTGATTCCTCATCTTACTGGGTTGGTTTTAGAAACATTCTTTCAAGGGACTTCTCAGACCTTCTGGGTGATCCCCTGATTAAGTTGTAATAGAACAAATCTAACTAACAAAGGTAAAGCTTGGGGAATATTTTGTATTGGGAAAGAGCTGTCTGGGAAGAAGTCAGTCAGGGACAGTACTTGGTGATAAGTCTGGTTTCCAGAATAAGTTAGAGTCAAGTCAATAATTTAAGTCAATAAGCATTTATTAAGCACTATGTGCTAAGCATTATGCCAAACATTGAAGATACATAGAAAGGGTTAAAAAAAAAAGCCAGTCCCTGCTCTCAGGGAGTTTATAGTTGAAATAATAGAGAATAGAAAAAATAGAAAATGACCAGGTACAAAAATGATATATTCAGGAAAATTTGTAGATAATATCAGAAAGTAGACACTAAGTTTAAGGAGGACTTGGAAAGACTTTGCAGAAAGTAGATCTTTAGCTGAGATTTAAAGGAAGTCAGTGAAACCAAGAGGCATAGAAAAGGGGAGAATATTCCAAGATTGGGGAAGACAGTGAAAATGCTCAGTCAAGAAATGTATTTCCTCCTCGAGGAACACCAAGGAAGTAGGTAGAGGGGGGAAATATGTAAAACTTATAGAACTTGTCAGCTGTTTGGATATGAGGCGTAGGAGAAAGAGAAGTTCAGAATGACCCCGAAGTTGAGAGCCTAGGATGACATTGACAATAATAGGAAAAATTCAGTTTTTGACATGTTCAGTTTAAGATATCTATGGGAATCCAGTTCAAGATGTCCAGCAGGCATTTGAAAATGCCAAAATGGGAGTCAAGAGAGGGATTGTTTGTTATTGAATCATTTTTTTGGGAGATTCTGTTCAGTCTTTTTGCAGTTGTGTCCAACTCTTGGAAAAGATATTAGAGCGGTTTGCCATTTCCTTCTCTAGCTTATTTAACAAATGAAGAAACTGAGGCAACCAGAGTTAAGTGTTTTACCCAGGGTCTCACGGATTTGACTGGATTTGAACTCTGGAAGATGTTTTCCGAACTTCTTTCTGGCTCAGCACTCTATCCTACCGCCCATCCAGCTGCCCTTCAAGAGAGAGCTTAGGGCTAAACAAATGATCTGAAAACCATTTACATAAGCAAGATACATCCTCTGCATCTGCAGATCATTGAATACATTGGAGTTAATCAACTCACCAAGTAAATTAGTATTTTAGGAGAAGAAGAAAAGAGGACCAAAGACAGTTTGGAGGATACTCAGAGTTAGCAGACTTGATCTATATGGAGATTCAGCAAAGCAGTCTGGGAAAGAACACTCAGGCATTTAGGATGACTTTTTTGAGATGATAATAGGGATGGACAGAACAAGAGAAGGGTTTAGATTGGGTTTTCTATCTTTCTTCCTGACTCTCTGCTGTCTGACTTCCTGTCTCACTGTCTATCTGACCATTTCTCTGTATATCTGCTTCTGACTTACATAGAAACACATCTTTTCCTTACACACATTGTGTGCTCTTTAGACAACTGCTTCTCCTTCTATCTTCCCTCTCCCCTACCTTCCTTGTATTTACTGAGACATGCTAAACAGATCAATAATGTGTCAGCCCTGTGCCAAATGGAACATAAAGAGGGTTTTCTGGCATTAATCAAGACCTGTGATTGACAGGTAATCATTTTTCCACCGGGTGCTCATTCTTCCAGAATATGCACATTACTGCTTTCTATAGATGTTACAAAGGTACAGACACAATATCTAGACATTTTCACTTACCTCATCCTTTGGAGTTGGGTTTGGTCCTGCTTCCAAGTCTGACCTTTTTCAGCATTTTAAAAAATAGCATCATGGGTATATTGATGTGTTTACATAGTGGCTATTATCTATTAGGCATTGTGCTAAGTGCTTTACAAATATTAACCCATTTGGTCCTCACAGCAACCCTGGCAAGTAGGTATTATTATTATTGTCATTTTACAGGCAGAGAAACTGAGGTGGACAGAGATTGAGTGATTTGTCCAGGGTCACACAGCAAGTATGTCAAAACTGAACTTGTAAATTCTTCCTCCAGGCCCACCAACCTCACCACTGTGCCACCTAATCACTTTTATGTAGGAAGGAAGAACGAAAAAGGACTGAACAAGTCAGTTGCAATCCTTTCTACGTATTAGTAACCTGATTCTTGAGTCACAAAGAATATGCAGAATAATCCTCACCTGTGGCTTTATTATGTCATTGAATCAGCTATAATAGTGACCCCAAGCCATATAATGACTAGTACAAAGCTGAGAGTAGTTCCCGGTGCCACACAGAGTCCAAAGCCTCTAAAGTCTGCTTTCCTGGATTTAAAAAGGAAAGGGAGGGGCTATTGGGTATATGAGGTGCAGAAATAAACACTGTATATTACAGTCCCTCAAATTTGGGGCAAACTTCCACAGGGACAGAGTAATTTAATGGAAAGAGAAGTGAATTCAGTTAGGAAGCTTGGGTTCACATGTCTCTGTTACTTGCCACATTTGTAAGCTCTGAGTAACCTACTTCCCCTCAAGACCCATTTCATTCTCTGCAAGTGAGTGTTTGGCTCTGTGGTGTCTAAGATTTTTTCTAGCTCAATATGCTCTTTCCCCAAGGGTCTGGTGGACCCTTGACCAGCAGATGCTCAAAGTCCCCCTAAAAACCCATCTCTGAGAGCCCATGAGATTACTTGTCCCCACATCAAAGTCTGAGTTTTTAGAGCTGCTATGAATATTTTAAGACTCTTAAAATATAGACTAGTGACTTAAGCAAAGCAGCCTCTCCCTTACGTTGTCTGCATGATCAGGCACCAGCATGCTGGGTGCCTCTTTAAAAGGGAAGTTAAAATATTCCTGGGGGAGATTTTCAGTAGGGGACATTGTAGGTGCCTACACACCTGCTTGAACTCCTTGTCCTTCTGAATGAAGCAACCTTTTGTGGCTCCTAGGAGGTAAATGGGTATATAGGTTGTTCAAACTCCTCTGACCTATGGTCCTTTTTTTCTTCCTCACCCAGAATTGGTCCCTTATCATGAAGGGGTCAGACAGCAGCCAGACAGCAGATGTTACAAATACAGGAGCTGCTAATGAGCCTATCATTATTTGATGGTCATAAGCCCAAGATGCACCATAAGAAAGGGCAAGGGAAAGAAATGGAACTTCTATGTAGAACATCAGAGTAAACTTGGGGTCACTATTCCAGAGAACCAGAACTCAGGTTCCACCAGAATCCTCCTCATCACTGTGTTGTCCCTCCCCCACATATGAGCCTTCTTACAGTCAATCCCATCTATTCCCAGAGCTGGAATTAGTCTCCAAGTCCACATAGAATCCAGAACCTCTAAAGTCTGCTTTCCTGTACTTGAAAAGGGGCCTATTGAGCATATGAGGAACAGAAACATTGTACATTGCAGTCCCTCAAATTTGGGGCTGAAACTACTGGAACCCGGTGATTTAATGGAAAGAACATTAAATTCAGAGTTTGGAAACTTGGGTTCACATGCACTATTGTTCCTGAGTCCTTCTGAACTGCAAAATGAAGGAGAATACACCTGATGTGACTGCTTTTCCTCATACATTAAGGGGTATCTGCTCCTGTAGTTCTGATCACCTCCAAATTAGTCAATATTTGTTAAACATCTTTAAAAGGCAATGGGTCTTGTGGGGAAGTAGGTTACTCAGAGGTTACAAATGTAGCAAGTAACAGAGTGACATGTGAACCCAGGCTTCCTAACTGAACTAAACATCTACCATGTCTGATACATGTATCAGGTGTAAGACCTTGAGGCTACAAAACCAAAAATTAATTAGGCCCTGCCCTCAAAGAGCTAACATTCTATCAAGGAAAACAATATGTAAATATGTGTGTGTATGTGTATAAATATTTACAAAAGACATATGTGGTAATATTTTGAGGTGAGGCACTAGAAACAGGGGATATCAGGAAAGACTTCAGGTAGGAGGTAACCCCAGAACTGAACATAAGAGGAACTCAGAAATTGTAGGAAGTGATGGTAAAAGAGTGCCTTCCAGGGATTAGGGTCAACTTATGAGATGGTGTGAAGGCAGGAGACAGAGCACCATGATGATCCAGGACCATCACGGAGGTTAAGTTGGCTAGTCCATTAAATGGATGAAGGGGAACAATGTATGGAGAGGTAGGTAGGCTGGCGCTAGGCTAATATCAAATTCCCCACAGAGAAGCTTGTATTTAATCCTATAAATAATAGGGAGATCTTAGAGTTTATTGAATAGAGTGATGACATGGTCAGATTTGTATTGTAGGGGTATCATTTTGATTTGTGGCAGATGAATTGGAAAGGGGACAGACAAGTCTAGGAGACCAAATAGGAGGCTATTGTTGTCTGGCAGACAAGTGATGAGTGCCTGAGCTAGGGTGGTGGCTATTTAAGTGAAGAGAAGGGAATAGATAAATCAGTCAGTAAACATTGATTAAAAAACTTTTATTTGTCCAGCCCTGTGCTAAGTGCTAAGGATACAAAAAAAAGGTAAAAGACAATTCCTGCCTTCTAGTAGTTTAATGGGGGAGACAACATATTAAAAATACATACAATGTGAGCCAGAAGGCACTATAATTAAAAGGAATTTGGGAAATGCTTTCTGTAGAACATGGAATTTTAGTTGTGACTTAGAGGAAGCCAGGGAGTAGTGGGGGGTAAGGAAGGGGAGTCTTCCAGGAATGAGAGACAGCTAGAGATATGGGAGATGTGGAGGACAGAATCAAGACTTGACTACTGCACAGAGAGAGAATGAGTTTGGGGAAAGTCCCAAGACAGATGAGTAGGGAAAAGAATATCATAAAGCAAGGGAAAGCTGAAGATGATGCTTCTGACAGGAGCCAAAATGGAGCTTTTCAAGTGATAGAAACTAGAGAGAGCATTCTTAACATGCGATCTATGGCCTTCTAGACTTTTAAATAAATAATTTGATAACTATATTTCAATATAATTAGATATCTTTATAATCCCATGTATTTTATTTTATGCCCTTAAAAACATTATTCTGAGAAGGAGCCCATACCCTACAATAGACTGCACAAGAATTAAGAACTCCTGAGCTGGAAGGAGGCTACTGACTTAGCCCTTAGCCATGGCTTTAAGGCAAAAGAGGTTCAAGGACATGACTGACCAAAATGTTTTCTGGCTTTGAGTATCCAGAGTAGCCATGTCACCAGTGAAATTTTTGCTGGAAATGCCAAATCAGGATGGCTATCTCTCTGTCTTTGTCTCTGTCTCTCTATGTCTTTCTATCTTTCTTTGTCTCTGTCTTTCTCTGTCTCTCTCTGTGTCTTTATGTCTCTGTCTCTGCCTCCTTGTCTTTTGTCTCGGTCTCTATGTCTCTGTCTCCCCCCCTTCTCTCTCCTTTATTCTCCCCCCACCTTCACAGCATGGGAATGTTAGGCCTGGCAAATCTAGGTCTTATTTCTCTTGAAGAAAACTCAATTGAAGCTAGGAGCGGTGGCTTGGTCCAATGGAAGACTGGCATCAGTCTAGGTGATTCTGATGGCCATGGGGAGAAAGCAGCCCCTCCCCAAGGAAAGAGATACACCATGGATATCAGTACACTAAAGTTCACTGGATCAATGCTAGTTACAGCACTGGACCTGAAGAAAATGTAGCCCAAAGACTGGGTTTGAAGTGACAAGGTCTTTTTGCAGATTTTCTAGTTTTGTATATCCAAAGGACCTGGCTTGCTGAATTCCCTGGCTGATTTGTTCGATCTTTTAAATGACTTGTCATCAACAGGAGAGAAGGGGGCAGACCTTGGAGCTTTCTGATTGTGATGGGAAACTCCAGGCTCCTCTGAGCTGTCAATGAGCCGGTCATTTTTCCTGGGAGCCAAGACATTCAGCCACATATTTTCTTTCCTCTTGGCAATGAATTTTAGGAGTCGATGCAGTGCCATCCACGGGAACATTTGGCTTTGACACAAGATGGCAAAGGAAAATAAATCAGAGTTTGCATTAAAAAATGAGCTCCCTGTCAGAAAGGCACCACAGAAATCTGAAACCAGACTTGGCCAGGAATCAGGAATTTGGAATAATATTTGATTTCCAGCCTCAAATTCTCAGCTTGGCATTCAAGGCTTTTCATGATTTTTCTGGACTAATAAGCTGCATTTGACACTGTTGACTACCCCATTCTTCCTCCTAGATTCTGTTTCTTCTAACTTCTGTGGTCTCTAGCTAATTCATTATCTTTGTCCCAGCTTCTTAAATTGTAATTCATGATCCCATATGGGGTCTTGTGATTAAATATGGGGGTCATGAAATGATGATTTATTATCAGTGTTTGATTTGTATCTATTTTATATACCTATATACTCAGGGTCATGGAAAAATTTCTCAGGCAAAAAGGGGTTGTGAGTGAAAATCTACATCACATTCCTATACTGTGGATATTCCTCAAGAGTCTGTCCTAGGCCCCCACTTCTCTCTGTCTGTCTTTCTCTCTGTCATATCTCCCTCCATCCCTTCTTCCCTTTTCCTTCCCTCTCTCTCTCTCTCTCTCTCTCTCTCTCTCTCTCTCTCTCTCTCTCCCTCTCTCTCTCTCTCTCTCTCTCTCTCTCTCTCTCTCTGTCTTCCACTGACCAATCCCTGGGGTTAGAATGCACCCCCTCCTCACATCTACCTTATTGAAACCTCTTTCTTCATGGTGTGACTCTAGCACCACCATCTATGTATGTGTAAAGCCTTTCCTGCTTTCCCCCCCAACCCCAACTGCTAATGTCTTCACTGTTGAACAATCTTATATTTACCTACTTTGTATATATTTGTGTTTGTTCATTTTGTATTTGTGTTTTATATATTTATAGATGTACTTATCTCCTACATTAGATTATTAGCTCCTTGCAACTAAGAATTGTCTTGTGACTAGTATAGTCAGTATCTGGCACATGGTAGGTGCTTCATAAATGCTTACTATTCACTGATGAGCCCCAAATTTCTGCTTACGTCACACTTCTATCTCTTCCTCTTCTTGCTTCTTGGAATGCTGCCCTCCCTTCTCCCAGGTATAACTCAGATCTCATCTTTCCCAACTGCCTCAGTTTTCAAAAACATTCCCTCTCTCTGTCTCTTGAATAGTTTATCCACATCTCACAAATACTCCGTGGCCACAACACAGTTGTGTGTTTTGTTTTCCATGCCCTCTGTGAGCTTTCTGAATCATCCCCATCACTCGGTATGTGGACAACCTCAGTGTATGAGGTCTCTCAACAGATACTCGAGATTAGAGCTAGAAGGCCTCTGTAGGAACATCATCTAACCCTTTCCCTTTCAAATAAATAAGCTGAGATTCTGAGAGGTAAAGTAACATGTCCAACGTCACACAGCTAGAAAGCAGAGCTTGAATTATAATTCCTGTCTCTGTGCTCTCAGCTTTCTCTTCATACCCTTCAGCTGCTTCTATATCAGTGAATGCTATATCCTGCTCCTCGGATCTTCTCCTCCTCCTGGTAGTGTCTGGAACACTCAAGGTCCAGATTTTTGACAGTTATCTGAGCTTTCATAGTAATAGAGAGCAGTTGATGTGATGGGCCACTATTCTAAAGCCCCCATGTCCTTCTAACATCATATCCCTAGACACTACTGCCTACAGGGATGGCTCTCTCCCTTCAAGTCTGAGGATTCTCAGTTAATCTCTTCCTTTATCTTGGTCCACTTGACCACCTCTGTCATTTCCTCATCAGGCACTGAGCTCTGACAAACAAGCTTCCTATCTCCTGGGCTCCTAGCCATGGCAGACATGATCCCCACCTTAGTTAGAAGATTTAATCAGCATTTTATATGAAGACCTTATGTTAAGCATGAAGCTGCCAAATAATTGCTGAAATATCTTGAGTTTACACACTGCATTTTCTTACCACTGGAAAATCCATTGATGGGAGCATATCTCAGTGTAGGAGGGAAGCACCCAGCTCTTACTGGGGGTGCCTGTATTTTCTCAGCCTGTTTTTTACTGTCTACCTCTCCAGTTTCTGCCACATGAGTGAGTATATTGGTGTATAAATAAGGTCCCATTTTAAAGTAAGCTCCTCAGGAGATGATAAATCTATAGCTCAAAGAGGCCTCAGGCGCCATCCATGCCCTTGTTGTATAGGTGAGGTAGCTGAAGCCGAGAGAGTTTAAGTGATTTGTTCAAGGTCACAAGGTAGTAAAGGTTAGAAGGGGAACTGATGCCCAGGAATTCTGGCTCTAGTGGCAATGCTTTCCTTAGCATCTTGCATAGAACCTGGCCCGTGGTATGCATTTGATCTTGTGCAAGAGAAAGAGCCCCTGTTCTGAGGTCAGAGGACCAGAGCATGGATTAGAAAATCACTTAGCTGACTTCTACTTGGATAAAATTAGTGGGTTCGACTAGGTAGTCTGTATAGCTCTTTGTAGATTTAGAGACAGGATCCTATGAGTGTATGTGTGTGTTTGTGGCCATGAGTAAACGTATTAGCACCCAGGCTTCTCTTTCAGCAAATTACTTTCCCTTTACATCAATTTAAGTTTTATACAAAATGAGTAGGAGCAACAAACCCGACCCTGACCTGGCTGCTGCCTCCCAGGTGGGTTTGTGGAGATGACTGCCAGGAGGCTGCTTCTCTTTATCTCTTAATTGTGTTTTATCCATTTGATGAGTGCCCTAGGATTTGCTCGATATCCTCTTTGTACCCCTCCCCAAAGAGCAGCACATGTTAAATATTTGAGGTTTTCCATCATTAAGGTTTTAAAGTTCAACAGTAATTAGTGCTATCAGGTGCCAAGTGAGCTCCCTGGGGATGCTGAATGTGGCACACTCAGTGGCAGCTTTCCAGGCTCAGGTCTAGAATATCCTCAGCAGAAGCCCACGTTTTCATCATAATGGAGTAGTTATGTAATTGGCTCCATTGGTTAATAAGAATGAAGGAGGCCGAGGATATGGCTATCAGGGGCTCCTCCTTGTCTCTAATTTCCCTGCAGCCAGACATATAATGCTGGCCTAACAGGGGGAGGCCTTTCTGGGGCTCAGCAGTCCTGCTTGGTTTCATTGTGCCTGACAAGAGTTTAGGCTTCTGAGATAAGCTGAGAGCACCTCCTTAGCTGGGTCTCATTAAGTGGCCAAGGTACCTTGCAGGCTATGCAGGTGCTGCCTGTGTTGGAAGAAAGAGATGAGGCTGTGGGGGGACAGGATGGGCCTTGGGGGAAGGGGAATTGATTCTGTTCCATCTAGATTCTGCTAGAGACAGACCCAAGTGAAGAGAATTCTGGAAGTGGGGTCAAGAAGATCTGGGTTTAATCTCACTGAGATATTTGCAAGGTAGACTATCAGTGGAGGCAAATGGCTAGCTTTTCATCGAGAGTATAATCTTGAAACATCAGGAGGTATTGAAAGCTGATTTCTGCCTACAATCTGGGTTATTCTGGATTGGTATGCCAAGAACACCTGTATGACTGAATAGATAATTTCACCTTTTCTCTACCTCAGTTCACACCTATCTCCCTGGGGTTGTGAGGATTAGATCACAAAAGGTTTTTTAAAGTTTTGTTCGCATTGATTGAAGACATGAGAAGAAGTCCTGGGCCCAAGATTAGAGGAGCTCATATGACAATTTACAGTATTTAATTTTTCCAAATACATTTAAAGATAGTTTTCAACATTCATTTTTATAAGATTTTGAGTTCTAAATTTTTTTCTCCCTCCTTCTCTTCCCCCTCCCCATGACAGCAAGCAATCTGATACAGATTAAACATGTACAATCGTTCTAAACATATTTCCATGTTTGTTTTGTGGTGCAAGAAAATTCAGACCAAAAGGGAAAAAGCCATGTAAAAGAAAAAGCAAGCAAACAAAAAAGGTGAAAATACTATGCTTCAATCTACATTCAGTTTCTATAGCTGTCTCTCTTTACTAGAGATTTCCCATCATCCAGCCTGGCCTTCTCTGGGCTGGTGTATGCAGTTTCCTGACCCCTCAGGAGAATCTGCTTTTCAGTGTTTAATTTCCTAACTGACCTGTTCATGAAGGCCACAGACAGCCTTTTATTAATTGTCTTCCTCACTGTGAGGAAAATTTGGTAAACTGGGGTTTGGGCCTTTTCTGAGAGGGAACACACAGGATGTCATCGAGGCTGAACTCCTAGGTAGAGGCCTCAGGGTCAAGGGCCCAGTAGCCCCACATGTATCATCAGCTCAGCAGAACCCTGACTCCAGAGAAAAGAGAAGCCTTCTTGCTTCTATGTTATCAACTCCAGACAGAAGAGGAACTATCTTTGAGCTACGTTTATCCTTCCTTCCTCAGACAAAGCCTGTCCATTACAAAAGGGGCAGCCTCAAGCTAAAAGCTATCAGCCAGCTAGGAAGTTTCCCTTCAGCCTTTCTTCCCGGATTATGCTTGGATTGGGTTGCAGCCAAATCTCCAAGTCACAGACACTGAGTTTTTTGGTTTTTGTTTTGCGTTGTGTTTTTTTTTTTCCCTCCCTGGAAAACTTGGTAAATATAATCCAGCCTCCCTGACTCCTTCTGTCTGGTTGGGCAACAGGCAGCAGGCAAAACTGGAATGTTCTGAGATGCTAATTGAATAACAATATAATGTGACATGTTTGCAACATTTTTTAAACTATGCAAAATGAGCCGGGGTCCATAGTCCTCCAACAATACAGTAGACTCCACAAAACTGGTAATTACCTCCTGATTTCTGGATAAGGAAACAAGCACAGAAAGGGAACAGGGCTTTTCTGAAGGTTACAGTGTTTTGGAGATCACTGATTTATACCTGGAAGGAACCTTAGAGGCCATAGGTCTACTCTTACCCCATTATAGACAATAGTAAACATTTAATAAACATTTAAGTGCTTCCTATGAGGAAAGTACTGGAGATAAAAGAAAAAATGCCCACTCTCAAGGAGCTTACCTTGTAATGGACAAAGATAATACACCAAAAGAAACTGAAAGGGAAGGGAAAGTTCCAGAAGATAAATGCCCAGTTTACAGGCATCATATCTGTATAGTCCAAACCACCAATACTACTGATGGAAAATGAAGAATTCAGCTGGAAACTTTTAAGTTTTCTATAAATTGGGAGGAGTTGATTACCCCATCCTCAGCCTCTGATCAGAGAGATAGCTGAGGGTGCTGTGAAAAGTGTTAACTATCAAATGTTAACTATTAAAGTTGGATCAGTCTTCATGTAGATGAGATTTCAGGTGATGGGCTTATCCTGATGTTTATGATGATGTTCATAGAATCCAAGCTATGGAGAGCATCTTCCTGATGAGGAAACTGAAGTTCAGAAAGTCACCCTTGTTTTCAGGAAACAGAGTTTCTAATGCCAAACGAAGCGCACTTTCTACTGTCCCTTGGTACCTCCTTCACTGAAACTCTGTGACATCATCTGGTCCAACCATCTAACTTTACAGAGGCAGAAAGTGGTCCAATTCGATAAATATTTATTAAGTACCTACTATACGTGCCAGGCATTGTGCTAAGCTCTGGGAATACAAAGATACAAAACACAGTCCCTGTCTTCAAGAAATTTATAATCTAATGGGAAAGACAACATGCAAACAAATATATACAAAGCAAGTTATTTATAGGATAGATAGAAAAATAATTAAAGCAGGAAAAGTATTAGAATTAAGAGGGGTTACATGTGCAAGAATGTTTGTGGCAGCCCTTTTTGTAGTGGCTAGAAACTGGAAACTGAAAGGATGCCCATCAATTGGAGAATGGCTGAATAAATTATGGTATATGAATGTTATGGAATATTATTGTTCTGTAAGAAACAACCAGCAGGACGATTTCAGAGAGCCCTGGAGAAATTTACATGAACTGATGCTAAGTAAAGTTAGTGGAACCAAAAGAACACTGTACACAGCAACAACAAGATTATGTGATGATCGACTCTGATGGATGTGGCACTTTTCAACAATGAGATGATTCAGGCCAATTCCAATAGTTTTGTGATGGAGAGAGCCATCTGTATCCAGAGAGAGGACTGTGGGAATTGAATGTGGATTACAACATAGTGTTTTCACCTTCTTTGTTGTTGTTTGCTTGCTTGTTTTTTTTCTCATTTTTTCCTTTTTTTGATCTGATTTTTCTTGTGCAGCATGATAAATGTGGAAGTCTCTATAGAAGAATTGAACATTTTTAATCTGTATTGGACTATTTGCTGTCTAGGGGAGAGGGTAGAAGGGAAGGGAAGGAGAAAAATTTGGAATACAAGGTTTAGCAAGGGTGAATGTTGAAAACTATCTTTGCATGTATTTTGAAAATAATCTATTGTTTAAAAAAAATCAAGGGAGAGCTAGTTGGTGCAGTGGATAGAGTACCAACCTTGAAGTCAGGAGGGCCTGAGTTCAAATCTGACCTCTTAACACTTAACACTTTCTAGCTGTGTGTCCCTGGGCAAGTCATTTGACCCCAATTGCCTGAGCAAAAAAAAAAATCAAGAGGGGTTGGGTAAAGCTTTCTGTAGAAAATAGGATTTAGTTGGGACTTAAAGGAAGCCAGGTAGGTCAGAAATAGCAGAGGAGGGAGAACATTCCAGAGAAAATGCCTGGAGTTGAGAGATGGAATGGCTTGTTTGTGGAACAGCCAAAAGGCCAGTGTCACTGAGTCTAGTAGATGCTGGGGAGTAAGGAAAAGAAGACTGGAAAGATAGGAAAGGTTTTGAATGCCAAACAGAGCATTTTGTATTTGTTTCTGTATGTACTGATGAAGATCACAATGAGCAGAACCAAGAGAATACTACAAATAGTGTTACAGGAATGCTGATGAATATTGAGCACTAAAATGAAGCTTAACTCTGAGTCCTGGAAATAGTTAAAGAAGGGCCCAGAGAAGAGATAAAGAAACACGCCTCTTTCATCACTTCAGAGAGGCAAGGGCCAATGATATTCTTATACATTATCAAAAATGGCCTTGGTTTGTCTTGTTAATTGTTTTTCTATGTCTTGAGGAAGGATTCATTCTCAAGTGGGGAGAAATGATTGTTGTATAAAAGCAAAAAGCATCAATAAAACAGATATGTGTACATGTCTGTAGGGAGAAAATGCATATATATATATATGTATGTATGTAATATATACATTTAGGTAACTCAGGACAAAATGAAAAATAGTAAAAAGGATATGGATCCACCTTTATGCCAGACTAACCCATAGAAGGAGGATTTTAATAGGGGGAAATCTAGTCACTCCAGATAGTTAATTAACTAGACACTGTGTCCATGTGGGGCCACAGGGAGAGGGGCATTTGCTCTTGCTATGTCTTCTGCTGCAGTAACTTTAGGGCCTGACCTCATAGCTGCCTATTCCTCTGGGATCTCACATATGGTGACAAACCAGGAAGGCAGGGACTGGAGTTGGGAAGCAGATGTGTCTATGAATATCTTAATAGGGTCCTTACTGTGAATTATTTTGCACCCCTCAGGAGCTCATATATGTGTATGTTTGTGTGTTTTTGTGTGTCCATCTGGTGTTGGTGCTGTAATGTCTAGTGGGGTGTAGGTGGGGTGAAGGATGGAGCCAGTTAGAAGCCCATGGATATATCAGTTGCTAAGACAACCACAGAGGAACCACAGGGGGTGGTCTGTGCGTGGGCACTGTGTGTTGGGATTTAACCATGAGGCCCCCATGGTTAGGACAACAGGTAATGGTGGCAGGTTTGAACCATCCAGGGCCATCTCCCAGAGCTGAGGAGGAATTCTCAGGTGTCTCAGAATGTTCCTCTTTGTGTAAGGTTGCCTGCCTGCCCTAACTCGGCACCTTCACAAAGATTCTGGGTTGTCTTTCTTCGGCTCATACCATCTGGGTATGAGTTTCTACTACTGATGATTGGCAAATTGTGTAAAGAATTAAGAACAGAAGATCTATTCTATTGCTTCTGATTTCAGATGGCTGAACTGAACTTGGTGAGGGACAAGGGCAGCCCTAGCTAAGTGTGTCAGGCTTCCTAGTCTACTAAGGGTGGATGTCTGAAGGATATTCATTCCAGGATGGATGGTGTCGAAGAAAATCTATTTCTGTGAAAGGCCTAAACTGACTCCCACCAGCCTCTGTCTCCTGGGAGAATATGTTTGCTTCGCGTTTGAAGGAAGATCAAAAAATCCTTAGTCTGAATGACTGAGATCTGCAGAATCACCTCCTGTCTGTTTTCCTTGCTTTGCCGTTTTTTGCACACAGAGTGTCATTTATTCTTTATTACTACTCTGGCTTCCACGTCTATTTTTTGCCTTTAATATTCCAGTCAGTGATTTGTGCTTTAATTCATGCTACTTTGGTGTCTCCTTCCACCCCCTTCCAGGGCTCAGAGGGTGAGACAAAGGGGGAAACTGGCTGGTTTGGTTTGTCTGGGTATTCCAGAAGCATTCCCTGGGGGCCCTTCAACCTCCTCCTCGGAAAGGAAAGGTTGGCAATAATGTCATTTCTCCTTTTTTGCATACACATCGCCTGGCTTTCAGTTGCTCTCTCTGTCTTTGTGTTGGTGACTGTGGAATTAATTCCCAGCTCTTCTGTATGAGTGTGACTTCTCATGAAGTTTATAAATATGAGAGGTGTCATGAAATTCATATCTGACCTAGCCCCAAGGAAAGCTGAATTCATCAGCACATTAGCAACTCAGGAAGGACTTGACATAGATGTGGCTGTATTTTTCTCTCTTTCTCCTCCCCTTTTTTTAGGGGTGGTGGGGGGAAACTGTAAGAAATTAAACCCCTTAAAGAGGATAGGGAAGTAAAAGACAATACCATGAGAACTTAGGGGCTGGAAATCTTCATGCAACTGTAAAGGAAAGATTCTTGAACTATGAATCATGATGGTAGCTGTTCACACATGGGAAATAGCAGAGGCCATAGAAGGTAGCAGGAGTGGGTGATGGAGGGTCAAGGCAGCTACTTGGTAGACTCAAGGTTTAGAAAACCCTAAGCAAGAATCATCTCAAGTTCCAGCTGCAAAGAGATAGCCATGGAGAGCTTGAGGGACTGATATGGAGGAGCAAAAATAGCTGTATAGAGTTCCTGGGTAGAGTTGGACAGGAGCTACCTGCTTAAACTTGAGAATGGTCACCTGGGACAACAAATGGGATTTAAAAAAAAAAGCCCGGGGGGGGTATTTTTCCTTTGTCCAATCAGACATCCCCTGGGAAATTCAGTAGATCTGAATAGGGTCCAAGAGAGGGAAATGACTTAGTGTTTCTCCCTCATGTGATTTGCTTCAGCAAATACAAGCCCTGCCTCTGACACATCCTGGCTGTGTGATTCTGGCCAAGTAACTTATTCTGTCAGTGCCCCAGAGAGCTCTAACTCTGACACTGTAAATTGCAGAGAAGGTCTTAGGCTGGCTAGGTAGGGGAGTCATTTTCTCACTGAAAGTTCCCCAGTTCAATGAAAGTGCAAGCCTGAGCCTAAATCCAAATCTAAAATGGGAATGGGGCAGTTAGGTGGTTCAGTTCATGGAGCCTCAGGAAGATCTGAGTTCAAATTTGGCCTTAGATACTTATTAATAATCCTGTAATTACTGTAAGCCTGGGCAAGTCATTTAACCTGTTTTCCCTCAGTTTTCTCATTTGGAAAATAAACTAGAGAAGGGAATTGCAAACCTCTCAAATATTTCTTCCAAGGAAACCCCAAATGGGTCACAGAGTTGGACATGGCTGAGCAAGGACAAAATGGGAATAACATTTGTATTACCTCCCTCAACTACTGTGAGAAAAACACTCTAAAAATGTGAAACAGTAGTGCTAGTATCGAGAACATCATTACTAGTGGCAAAAATCTTTAAATGACCTGATATGCTTAGGGTGGTAGATATGAAATTTATATATTTCCCATGCCTCTCAGCATGATGCATATAGGATGAGTTCCTCCCTTGCCTCATTCTTGCTATAGTTCTAAGTATTATTGTCCAGGAAACTTGTGGATTCTCATGCAGCAAAATGTTTGCTTATAACACTTTAGCATTTTGGAATGGATAAACCATATAGGGTTAAACTGAGCTCCCAAGTTTAATCCTTGCATTAAGAAAGATGCTGGTCGGCCCAGGGAGCAAAGGATTTAGAGATAAAATGGAAACTGCCCCTCCATTTAGTGAGTCTGGGACAGAGCTCCTTGGGCCTCTCAGTTGCCTGGCTTGTTCTCTTCCAGGAGGATCATGAGTCATTCTCTATGAAAATTTCTCATTATCATTAAATGGAACTGACTTTCTAGGGACTCATGAATGGTTTATTGGAGACATGGCTAATGGATTGCTGAACTTAAGAAATGTGGCAGTAGGGAGGGGAGTGAGGGGAAATGCTGACTCCTGATGATGGAAAGAGTTTGGCCCGGTGATCCTCCCTGGATGTTACCATGAGGCCCTCAATAAGCTCCTACAACCTGGCAGATACATATACTGAACCCTTGTTGAGGCCAGAGTGAGAGTGGAGTCTAGACCCAGTTGGCCTTCCTCTTTCAGAAAATTTCTGAACTTGGGGGGGGGGGCAGGTCACAAAATTACATTTCTGAAAAGGAACTTAAAGGTCATTGAAGGTCATCCAGGTCCCTGTATTTTATAGTGAAGAAAACTGTAGCCCAGAAAAAAAATTAAAATGATTTGCCTTAAGTTTCAGAGGGAATTGGGAATAGAACTGGGACTAGAGTCTAGGTCTCTGAAATTCTAGCTCAGTGCAATTTCTTCCCTATCATCCATACTACCGCTAATCCGACTTTGAGTCTTAAGAATATTCTCTTTTTGGAAGCAGCCCAATACATTGTTAATTACCTGGCTTGTGCATATATTCTTCAAAGTCTTGGTAATTAATAGCTCTTGGTTACCATGAGTCCAGAAGCACAATGATGCAATATTCCTAGGGCCTTTGACTGGGTCTTAGAGGATACACTAATTTAGGCCTGAAGAGGATGTAATTTAAATTTTGTGAGTTATTTATTTTAACTTATCTCATTCTCAGATTTTGGTGTCTTAACCGTGTTGCCCTGACAGTGACTGGCATTCACATAAGTGGTCTGCTTCCCTGGGTGATGCTTCTGTTCCCAGTCAGCTTTTGGTCCTGAAGCATTTGCCTGGAGAACATGAACCCACATGATTGATTCCCTTTGCCTCCAGGCTTCTTCACTCAAATAAGGGGCCGCTTGGGCCACTCGGCCCCTCCCCATTCTTCCTTGTCTCCCAACCATCTCTTTGAGAGATAAACCATTCCATGAAGCCCAGGTTTTCTGGAAAAAATTCATAGAACCTAAAAAGTGTGTGAGAGAGAAAGGAGAGACAGACAGACACAAGAAGACAGAGACAGAGTCAGAGTGACAGACTGAGACACAGACAGGAATGGAAACAGAGACAGATATAGACAGGGACAGAGAAAGGCAGGACAGACAGATGGAAATAGAGAAAAAAAGACAGACACAAATACACAGAGAAAAAGAGAGAGACAGTGATAGACAAACAAAAATGTGCTTTACTGTGAGCTTTGTTTGGTGGGGAATGAGGCAGGAGTTTCAGGCACAAGGATAGGGACACTAACAATATTAAAGCACCTGCCAGTGTAGATGAGAGAGATAACATTTAATACAAACTGTTCAAATCCCAGAACACTTTAGGACAGGGCCTCAGCTGACAGAAACAAATCAATTCTTCTTTTAGAAACCAAAGCAATGGTTTCAAAGAAAAAGTCTTTTTCCTATAACTTTTCAGCTTCTGTTGAGTTGGGGAGGAAAAAGAATAGGAACCTCTTCTAGGGAAGAAGCTTCTGTATATCTTCACCTCTCTCTGGTTATTTTCTCTGAAAACTGAAGGTGAGGGGAAGGGGCTGGCACATTCTGGCAGGGCTTAAATGGTCTATGAAGTACTGAATAAGCCTGGAAATTGTGTAGGAGAATTCACAGATTGATTGGAAAAGGTGTCAAATGTACCACTGACAGTGTGAGAAAAACGAAAATGTGAGAAAGAACAGACCTTCTGCCTCCAGCCAAGTGCCTCCCCCCACCTCATCCCCTCCTTGGCCATCTTTTCCCTCTTCTCTTTGTTCCACTCCCTTTTTCCTCCTCCTTTCTCACACTTCTATCCCCAGCTCACCTTTTGTCATAAGACCTTCCTCTTTCTCCCACTCCCCATACCCTGATAAATCACCTTTCTGTATTCAACAAAGAAAGCACTCTTCACTCCCTTCCTCTTTCTTTCCCTCCCTCCCTCCGGCCAGCCAGCCAAAATGACAGCACTTACCTGTCATCAAAAACATCTGACCAGCTCCAAACCTCACACCCAGCCAGACATTTGTTGCTAGAATAAAGAGACACGATTCTATTTAAAGAGGGACCTCACAAGCTGTTAACAGAAAGATGACATCCTTACAAGACGACAGCTCCCTGTGGAAAGGGGACATGTTTGGCAACAGCCCGTCAAACTCCACGCTTCATTAGTGCCTGAGACAGAATCACACACAGAGAGCCCAGAAACAAAACTCCCAGACACACCTTCCTTCTTACAGCTTGGACAAAATTGAAGAAGGAAGGATTTCTCATTTCCCTCCCTGGAGTCTGTCTCATTAAAGCTGACTGACCCTGAGGTTCGAACATGTGACCTCTCCCAGGGGAAATTATACATTACAAGAAGCATTTCCTCAGGAAGGAAATGAAATTCTAATGGTGGAATTTCAGGCACTGATAGGATAGCCTTCAGGAAAAGCCTCTACTCTGTTAGTACCCCAGTCACCCAAGTTTGTTTGGCCAGGATTTTCACTGGTGCCATGTATTTATATTAATTGATTAATATCACTTGTAGTTATTAATAGATAGTATTTCTCTACCACTTAAGGCTCACAAAGGCTCATAAAACACAAACAAAAGGACAGGAGACACTAATACATTTGAAGTACCTGCCAGTATAGATTAGAAAGATGACCATTTAATAAAATCCAATCAGACCCCAGAATACTTCAAGATGAATCCCCATTTGACAGAGACAAATCATATTAATTTTTAGAAACCAAAGCAATGATTTCAAAGAAAAAAACGGCCTTCCATTGTCTTCCACATAAATTGAGAGCAAAGATTGGATCAGATCTGCCATCTATTCTGTGGGAATTTAAAGTAAAGTCAGGGCTGGTTCTGGTAAATGTTTAATAAGCAGCTTTCCAAAAAGCTGGAAATACTTTAAAATTTCATTTCCATTATTAACATTTTCTCTATCATTTTCTTAAGTCTGGAAATCAATAATACAATGCACAAAAAAGCCTTGATTTGTACAATTCTGAAGTGTGTGTTTGCAATGAAAATTTAATAATCGATTACAAGTCTTTTCAAGCTCCTAGTATCCACACTTACCTTTCCAGAAACAGGCTTCTGCCTGGAAGTTCTCCAGTCAATCAAATCAGAAGATGAACAGTATAGGGCCAGAACCCTATGGGAGGGAGGAGAGATTCGGTATAACCCAGGCTATGGATACTCACTACATGATGGAGAGGATTAGCTTAGAAAATGAAGTTTTGCCTGAGCAGACACAGCCCTGGGAAGCCAAAATCATCATATCAGGTTCTGGATCCATTGTGGATACTGTAGGCAGTATCAGTGGCCAGAATGGAAAGGAAGGGAGGGAGGGAGAGAGGGAGAGAGAAAGGAAGGGAAAAAGAAGGGGACAGTAAAGGACGGAGTGAGGGAGGGACAGAGGGAAGATGGAGGAAGGAAGGAAAGAAGGAAGGAAGGAAGAAAGGAAGGGAGAGAAGGAGGGAGAGAGAAAGGAAGGGAAAAGAAGGGGAGAGTAAAGGA
>JAJPUD010010101.1:24570-66218 GCA_023553655.1 Myrmecobius fasciatus
AGGAAGGAAGGAAGGAAGGAAGGGAGGGAGGAAGGGAGGAAGGGAGGAAGGGAGGAAGGGAGGAAGGGAGGGAGGGAGGGAGGAAGAGAAGGGAAAACTACTGCAGTATCTTTGCCAAGAAAACCCCAAATGCAACTACAGGAATTTGACATAACTGAAATGATTCCATACCAACAAAGTTACAATTCTGGACCCAAGACTTTAAAGTAGAGTAAATGTTTGATTAGAGCCATATTGATTACAGAACATCATCCTGTTTGTTGACAGCCACATTCAGTGAGTGGTGTAAGAGACAGATTATTGAACTCAGAATCAAGAAGACCTGAGTTCAAGTTCTCACTCAGACACTTGATGGGATGTGTGAACCTGAGCAAATCACTTAGCTTCTGTTTCCCTCGGTGTCCTCAATAGTAAAATGAGAATAATAGCACCTATCTTGCAGGTTTGTGGTGAAGATTGAATGAGATATATGGAAAGCATTTTTGCAAGTCTTAAACCCCTGTAGAAATGATATTTATTGTTGTTATTAAATGCCCAGATCCACCCAAAATCCCCCCCCCCATTACCATCTTTCCATCTGGTTCTTGTATTTATACGGTGTCCACCTAACTCCATGAGGCCCCACTAGTTCAGAACTCCTGTGGTGGGGCCCAGATAGCCATACAGTTCTGAGCCCATGACTGGTCACCAAATAGATCTTGATTCCTAGTTGAAGTTTCTGGTTCAGTCCTATTCAGCTTACTAGGATCTGCTGTCCCATGGGTGAACTCCTGAGGTCTCTCTCTTTCAGGAAGAGGGGATCAGACCCTGGTATAATCAATGAGGCTCATTCCTTTGCCATTCTTACATCAGCTTCTGCCCTATTCTGAAGCTTTGCTTGCGCTCACAATGACCCTGATCAGAGTTTAAAATAAATGAACATTATGCAGCTGGGGAATTGTTGTCAAAAGAGATGGAATGGGTTTTTATCTAAGACTGAATTCCATGCTGCCTTGGGCTTCTGGCTCAGGGCCTAGAAATTCAGTGGCAAATTAACACAAAGTAGGCTCCCAACAGAGTTTGAAAGTGTTTTATGTCCTCAATCCTCCCTCCTGGCCCGACCTTCCCTTCACCAACCAGGGAAACTAACACCTGTATCACATGAACACGGCTATAGATTCCTGATCCCCCTCCTGGGGGCTTCTCCAAGCACTTGGGTATCCAACATTTTGTTAGAGCCTTATCACAATGATGATAATTAAGACCAAGCAGCAATTCTCTCCCGCCCCCAACTTTTCCCTTTTTTTAGCTTCTAAAAACCTTGTTTAAAAATGTTCTAAAATTTAACATTTTATTTTCCCCTTAACATGTAAAGATAGTTTTCAACATTCATTTTGTAAGACTTTGAGTTCCAAATTTTTCTCCCTCCCTCCTTTTCCTCCCCCCCCTCCTTAACAGAACAAGCAATTTGATAGAGGTTTTACATGTACAATCATGTTAAACACATTTCCACATTGGTCATGTTGTGAAAGAAGAATCAACACAAAAAAGAAAAAACTATAAGAAAGAAAACATAAAATGAAAATAGTACGAACACATACTGAATGAAGTGAGCAGAACCAGAACATTGTATACAGTAACAACAACATTGTGCAATGATCAACTTTGATAAACTTAGGTCTTCTCAGCAGTGCAATGATCCAAAACAATTCCACAAGACTCATGATGGAAGATGCCATCTACATCCAGAGTAAGAACTATAAAGTCTGAATACAGATCAAAGCACACTATTTTTTCTTTTTTGTTTTTTTTTCCTTTTGTCTTGGTTCTTCTTTTACAATATGACTAATGTGGACATATATTTAATATAATTGTTAATATATCTATATTAGATTGCATGACATCTTGGGGGGAAAGGGGGGAAAATAATGGAAATCAAAGTCTTATAAAAGTAAATGTTGAAAAATATATTTACATATCATTGGAAAAATAAAATACTATTAAGTGGGGGGGGGTCGATCTACCAAAAATAAAATATCCTCTCTCCAGTAAGGTCTTCTACTCACTACTATCGAAAGCAACCTCTTCCACTTAAAGACAGCTTTAATTGATACAGAGTGTTCCTTTACATCAAATTGATATAGACCTTTCCCTTTCTTACCTATTTTTCTTAGTTCTGCCCACTGGGGCCAAGCAGGGTGAATCTATTCCCTCTTTCTGTGGTAACTTTTCAAATATCTAAAAATTGCTATCGTGTCCCTCTTCCAAGTTTTCCCTTTTCCAGGATAAGTTTCTCCTTCTCTATCCCCTCTCCTACCCCCTCCCCCCTTTATCTGATCAATGTTTTTATGATGGTCTTTTTGGTACTTGGCCTGTTTGGGAGGCCAGATCTGGGCAGTATTAGAACTTTGTCTGAAATTCTGACCCTAGATCTTTTCCTGAGATCAAGGAAAAGGAATATGAGGAATCTGATGAATATAGGAGGACAGTAACAGGGTGACATGAAAATATTATATGTCAAGAGAAATGGATAGGTGGAACAGGTGGTATGGAGGTAGAATTAACAAGACTTGTCAGTTGATTAGACAGGATTTGTAAAGGAGAGTGTAGAGCTGAAGATACTACCTGTTCCCTAAGGTCTGCTAGTTTGTTTTTGTTTTTGTTTTTTGCCTAGTACTTTATAATCTTTAAATATTACTTTCTAAGTTTCTATGGGTGATGTAATTTACCCCACATGGGAGGTGAGAAGTTGTGGTCACAGGGTTTGACAATGGTTGAGGTAAGAGTAAGGGTCAATTGTTAAACTTTCAGTGTGAGCATTTATACTTTGGAAATTAGCAAATGCTAAAAATTGGGGTCTGGTTTATGGCTATGTTGAGAAATCTTCTATCAAGAAATAGAAGGAAGGGGCAGCTGGATGGCACAGTGGATAGAGCACCAGCCCTGAAGTCAGGAAGACCTGAGTTCAAATCTGGTCTCAGACACTTAACACTTCCTAGCTGTGTGACCCTGGGCAAGTCACTTAACCCCAATTGCCTCAGCAAAAAGCAAAAAAAAAAAAAAAGAAAGAAAGAAAGAAATAGAAGGAGAAAATATTAATATTGTGAGTTAAACTTAAAGTATATCAAGCAAATATTTTGGTGGGAGGAAAGCTAGTTGTTAAATATTTATCAGGTTACCACTATATTGGGAATTCTGTATCATGTCCTAGATACATATCCTCAAAAAGACAGCAGACTTCCTTATTGTCTGTGGCATGTCAGCAACTATTTGCCTTAGAGCCCTTCAAAGAATGGAATTATCAACCATCACTACTTGACTCTTCATCTTTTGACTATTACTGGGTGACCTGTCACCCAATAATTCATCATCATCATCATCATAACAATTATGACTATGCTAGCATCTACATAACATTTTAAGATTTAGAAGGCTTTTAACAGATTTTATTTCATCTTCACAATAACCCAGTGAGGTAGGTGTTATTATTATCGCTATTTTACAGAAAAGGAAACTGAGGCAACCTGGAATTTGGTGACTTGCCTAGGGTCACAGAGCTAAGAAGTGTCTGAAGCTAGATTTGAATTCAGATCTTTCTGACTCCATGTCTGCCCTTCTATACACTGGATCTCTATATTATGCTTTGGAGCACAGTGAAACCACTTCCTTCTTGTTGCATTGAATTGAATTGAGTAAGTACAACTTCCACCTTTCTAAGAAGAGCATCCTACTTGCTATCTAGCTCCAAATACTCAGTGATTCTTTTTTTTGCCTTCCTTGTGTCACATTCTTTCTTATTCCAACCTCCTGCTACAGGTTAGAATTGCCCTCTTCTATTTCAGTCTTTTTCTCGTTTCCTCCTTAAAACATTTGCACCATCTATTAAGGAACACTTCATTTCCTCTGATAGCTAGAAAAGTAGAGATATTACATTCCTCCAGCCCTTTCACCAATTCCTCAAGGAAGGAAACCAACATGCACTTTGGGCATGGATGGCTGTTACACTTGGTATTTTTAAAGTATATAATGCATTCATCACATTAGATACAATTATCACAATTGTCTGTTTCCTTCTGAACCTTCTTTGTTCTGTTCTGTACACTTAAAAATACTTCATTAATGCTCTTAACATTTTTTCCTATCATAATTCCATTTTACTTCCTAAATTTGCCCTCCACCCAAAAATTCTTTTCTTGTAATCAATAGATGTTGTTTGTCCTTCATTCAGAAGAGGACTATGATATCAGCAGGTGATGCCATGTTGTGCAAAGGAATTGAAGTTAAGTGAGGGAGGGCTGTGCAAAGTTACCAGTCTCACTCTCCTCCAAAACCATCTGGTTCTAGTGGCCAGAAATAGATCAGGATGAGCGAAGCTGGCTCAAGATGCACTAGAAGGCCTTGACTTTTTAAAGGTAAGACCTTTTACAGGTCTCAGTCTGACTGATATAGTTAAACAAAACAAAAACACACATTGGATGCATCAAAACAAATGTCTCATCCTTCACCTTTAGCCCATCACCTCTCTGTCTAGAAATAGAAAGCATGTTTTATCTTTGGTCCTGGAGTTGTCCATCATAACACTAAACAGAGTTCTTATTCTTTTCAAAGTCTTTTTTGTTTGTTTGCAATGTTATAATCATTATACAAATAGTTCTCCTGTTTCTTCTCACTTCAATATGTACTAATTCATACAAGAGCTCTCAGGATTGTCTGAATCTATCCCTTAATTTCTTACAGCATAGTGACATTTCATTGTATTCAGATACAATAATTGTTAAGTGATTTCTCCATTAAGTGTCATTCCCTTAGATTCAAATTCTTTGCAATAATATAAAATGCTACTGTGAATATTTTTGTACATATTTTCCCTTCCTTTTTGTTTTTTTTAACTCTTTGTGGTATGAGGAGAGTAGGTCAAAAAACATATACAGTTTAGAGGTTTGAAAGGGAGAGGCCATCATTCTAAATTGCTTTCCAGAGTTGTATCCATAGCTCCATCTACAATGCATTCATATGCCTGTTCAAATATAATCTCAATAGTTGTGAATTTCCTTTTTTTTGCCAATCTGATGCATGTGAACCTCAGAGTTGTTTTAAGTTGCATTTTTCTAATTATTGGTGATTTGGAGCATTTTTCTATGTTGTTCATAGCTTGATTTTTCAAGACCCTCTTTTTCATATCCTTTCACTGTTTATCTTTTGGAGAATGATTCTTATTTTCATATATTAGAATCAATTTTTATATATCTTAGACATCCAACTTTTATCAAAGAACTTTATTTAAAAGCTTTTTTCCAAGTTAGCAAGTCCCCTTCTCATTTAATTGCATTTTGTTTATACAAAAGTTTTTAATTTTCCATAATCAAAATTGTCCATTTTATCTTCTGTGCTCTTCTCTAGTTTTGGTTTGGTCTCATCTCCTTCCCTTTTCCTTTAATTTGTTTATTATATACCTTTTTGTATCTAGGTTATTTGTCTATTTGAAGCTCATTATGGAATTCCTTACCAGTTTTTTTCTTGAGATAGGAATATGTAATCTGCTCAATTGCCTCTAATTAGCAGTCAGAACATTCCTGCCACACACTAACTCAGACAAAAGAAATAAACAGAAATCTAATTGTTGGATTATATTTTAAGATTATAGTGTGATGCATAGTGCATGTGCAAAACTGATTTACTGTGACTTATGCTAAGTAGTACAACAGAAATGCTAATTGGATTTATATTTCTCAATACTAGCAATCAAACTTTATTAATCAAATGTATGCAAACATTAGTTTATATTATTTGACAGTACTAACATTAACCCCACTAGAAATAAATCATCAACCTGATTTCCTTGGGCTTTCCAGTAAGCATGCCTCCTACTTGTATTTAAACTACGAGATTCCCTCTCTGTCCAGGCATGTGTCTCCCTCCCAGAGGTGATTGCTTGGCAAGTTGGAAAGTCTTAGTCAGCACTGCTTTTAAATGAACATGCTTTATTTTCAAGTATGTAGAACGCAAGATAAAAGATTAGGCAAAAGACTGAGAGGGTCTTCAGGTGGGTTTCTAATAGTTCTAACTCTGGGCATTAGCTGGTTATACCCAAGTTCAAATTGAAGATGGATTTTTTTTATACTTAATAGTATTTTAATTTTTTAAATTACGTATAAAGATAGTTTTTGACATTCATTTTTGTAAGATTTTGAGTTTCAAATTTTTCTCCTTCCCTCTCTTTTCTTTCCCTCTTCTCAAGATAGCAATCTGATATATTATTACATGTACAATCATGTTAAACATATTTCCATATTAGTCATGTTGTGAAAGAACTAGAACAAAAAAGAAAAAGTATGAAAAGGAAAAACCAAAAAAGTGAAAATAATATGCTTTGATATGCATTCAAACTGTTTTTCTTTCTCTGGATTGTAGATACATTTTCCATCATGTGTCTTTTGGAATTGTCTTTGAATTGTACAGTATTGCTGTACAATGTTTTCCTAATTCTGCCTGGAGATATACCTAAGTTTATGATGAAAGTAAATTATCAATAAAAATTGTTATCATTAGCAAGTGTTAATAAGATTTGTTATGTTTCATTTTACTAGATATGGGGGGCACACATCAGTGGTTATTTACCATATTTGGGACACACATGTATCACTGCCAAACTTAAACCACTCAAATCTTTATCTTACTCCAGAGAATAACTTACAATTACTCAGTCACAAAATGGGATCTTAAAACAAAATAGATTCAGTTATGTTAAGGAGTGTTAAAGACTTGCCCATGGTTACACAGGTAATAAGTGGCAGTTAGGATTTTGCCTTAGCTCTCTTTCCAGACTAGTCATTTTTCCCCCACTATCCCATATTACTACCCATCTTATTTCTCTTGCGTCTTATCTCTAGAGATATCCCTCTGCTTCCCTTATTGTTTGCTTCCATTTTTCTCTCTCAAACTGGGGATTTTTGAGAGGAAGACTTTTATCTCTCCCCACAGACCAGGGACTTTCCAAGGACAGGATCTAAGAAAACTCCTTTGAATTAGGAGCAATTTAGGAGCAGAAACTATTTACCTCCTCAGCTTTGGACTTCTCTAAGGGCAAAACCACATCCCCAAATGATACTTAGTACAAAGCTGGTACTTTAAAACATTTGATGGTAGACTAATTCACAAATCAGATTTCTGGAACTTAAGCAGGTATATGTGTGAGATCCACCTGGGATTGCCTGGTATGTCCATTAATCTAAGCCTGTATTGTGATTACACATTAAATTAAGATCTTTCCAGAAACCTTTTCTTTTCTGAGACAAATCCAGCCACTTTCTCCCAATGAGAGACCAGGGCAGAGAAGATTATCATGATCTATTTCTTCACTCTACTTCAGTGACCCATAAGGATCTTCATACTTTTAAGTTTCATTATCCATAATTATGCTATTTCCAAGTTACTGAACGCTCAGATTCTCTCTCGTCATTATTTTCTGCCCTTCTATCTATCTTTCTACCCTACTACTCCTAAATATTATCTCACAACATCACCATATCACTACAATCTCCAGTGGCCCCATGTTCCCTAGTTAATTGTTTTGAGTTCATCAATTAACTCACAGTTAACCAACTGTGTGTTACATTCTTCTCTTCTTTTGACTCTTTTGTCCTCATTTTCCTCTATCTTTCATGAGTTGTTAATCTTCAACTGTGGGTCATACCTACTATTTTCTACCTTCTCCTCTTCTCTGAATTCTTAGATGCTGCTAAAGAAAGTCATACTACCACTAATTCACTATATATTTGTGTTATTTAATTTCACCTGGGCCTTCACTGCTGCAAGCCAATTCTTTTGTTCTTTCTTGTTTTAATCTGGTACCTTTTCTGAACCTTCTATTGTCCCATGAAGCCATTAACATCCTCTATGATCCCTCTCTTAGCCGATATCCTCTTCCAATTTACTGAAAAAAAATTTGTCATGTATTTTGACTCCCCCTACTCCATATTATGGGAAACTCTCACCCACGTCTTTCCTCATTCTTTCTATCTTTTTTCCTATCTCTAAAAAAAAGGTAACCCTTCTTGACAAGATAACTCCTGTATTTATGCTATGAATCCTGTACCCTCCTATCTTTTCTAGTAACTTGACCTATCAATCACTCCCATTCTCTATCACCTTCAGCCTTTCTCTATCTACTGGCTCCTTCCCAAATGTCTATAAAAATGCTCAGATCAACTCTACTTTTAACTTATTCCACTATGGGATGTATACTATTAGGAGATCAAAAATAGAAGAAGATGGTCTAATATATACTAAAATATTCATAGTAGCACATTGTGTAGTATCAAAAAATGAAACAAAGTGTGTACCTAATGATTGAGGAATATGTTAGACAAATTGTGGTATATGAATGTAATGGAATAGTATTATGCAGTCAAAAATTACAGTTATAAAGAATTCAAAAAATATAGCAAGATCCATAGGAACTGACAGAATTAGAATCAAGAGCACAATATATATGTGTATATATATATATATATATATACACACACACACACACATACATACAATATCTAAAACAGTATACATGAAAGGATCACTCAAGGAAAGCCATGCTCTCGGTAACCAAAGCAGCACTAATGGGCCCAAGGACCATATAAGGAAACATATCTCACTCCCCAGGTCAGAGAATCTAGGATCTGCAAAGGCAGAAAATTGCATGCCTGGCCAGACATAGTAATAATGTCTGGGCTTTTTTTTTTTTTTTTTTTAATTTGGCTGTTTTTGTTTATTGCAAGGGAGGATTCAATTCCATGTTCAGGAATAAGAGATATAGTTGGAAATGATAATGAATGTAATGTAGAAGGCATGTATTAAACTTATTTTCTTAAAACAAAGCAAAATAAAAACTTTCCTTAACCTGCTGTCATCAGAATAAGACAGGAACTTAGCAGTTCTCTAACCCAATCCATCTAGCAAATGGTCCTTCAGCAACCTCTGCTGGAAACTCTCTAGTGAAAGGGAACTTTACTTCTTCCTGAGGTAGCTCATTCCATTTTTGGCGAACTTAAATTGTTAAGAAGTTTGTTTCTGGCATCAAGCCTAAACCTTTTTTTCAAAAACTTCTATCCCCGGTAGACTCAGTTCTGGCCTTTGGGGCCAATCAGAACAGTCAACAATTGTTTCAACCAACAAGCATTTGTTAAGCTTATCATGATTAGATTTGGAATGAGTCTATTCTTCCACATACTAGCACTTGAGTACTTGAAGATAACTCTTACATGTTCACAATCCTTCCTTTTCTTTTCCGACAGTCAACCAAATCAATAAGCATGTATTAAGCATCTGTTTTATGCCAGGCACTGTGCTAAGCTCAAGGGATACAAAGAAAAGAGACAGTCCCTGTCCTCAAAGAGTTCACAACCTTATTCCATATGGACTAGCTCTACTTCCTTCAACCAGGATCTATATGGAATGGACTCAATTCCTTTTACCATCCTGGTTGCCCTCCTCTAGACACCCTCTACTTTGTCAATGTCCTCATGTGCTGTCCCCAAATAAAGATTTTACTCTAGATATGTTCTGATCAGGGCAAGATAGAGTGGGACTTTCAACCTCATTATTTTTACAGACTCACCCTTTTAGGGTACTCAAGAAATTCCAGTTGCTTTTTTTGTTGTTGTTGTTAACATATTACACTATTGACTCATGTTGAGTTTATAGTCCAGTAAAACCCCCACATATTTTCCAGACAAACCTCTTTATTCTCCATATTGTACTTGTATTTTTATGAATGTAAACTGTAGATTTTTTTTTACTTTTATTAGTATTAAATTTCCTCTCATGAGATTCCCTCCATTATTCTAGTCTGTCAAGATATTTTTGGATTCAGAATTCATCATCCAATATATTTGGTGTTGCCCTTAGCTTTGTGTCATTCAAAAATTTGCTATGCACATTCTACCCCTGCCTTTATGCAAATAATCAACAAAAATCTTTAGGATTGAGCACAGATTCTTCAAGCATATTGTTGAATACCTCCTTTCCAAGTTCACATGGTACATATCTACTTTTAGGGTTTAGTCATTAAACAAATGCAAAATTCATCTAACCATACTATCATCCCACATTTCTCAATCTTTCCCATAAATATAACATGAGATGCTTTGTCAAATGCTTTGCTAAAATTTAGGTTAAACTATACACAATTTTCTCATGACCTACAACTATTTTCCTTGATAAAAATAGGAAATAATGCTGGTCTGATGCTTGGATCCACATTTTCTTTTTCTAAAGGGTCATTAAGGATGTCCTCAAAAACATCCTAAAATATTACTCAGAATATTCCCAGTAATTGAAATAAAATTAACAGGCCTATAGCTTGCAAGTTTCATTATTAACTTTCTCTTTCTCTCTCTCTCTCTCTCTCTTTTTTTTTTCTCTTTCTCTCTTTCCCCCCAAGCCTGTCTTTATCCCTCTTCCTTTTTTTCTGGAAAAAAGGATATTTGCCATTATACCATCCTGCAACACTCCCATTCTCTAAGATTTCTTAAATATCACTGACAGTGATTCAGCAGTCATACCCATCAGTTCTTTCAGTACTTGAGAATGTAGTTCACCTGGGTCAGGTATTTTGAACTCATCAAGAAAAGCTATGTGCTCTGTTATATCTGTTTATTTATTTTGAGTATTAACTCCCTCTGAGCCATTTTTGTTTTGTTCTTTCCAGTCTAAAGGTCATCTCCATGGTAGAGAAAACAGCAGCAAAGCAAAAAACTTCTCTGAATTGCCAATTATCATCTCATCCATTTCAAGAAACTATTCCTTCCCTTCTGGAATCCTAATTTTTCTTCCAAAATCATATTATAGTTACTAATGATTTCTTAATTTCCAAATCCCTGTGAGTTTTCTTAATTCTCATCCTTCTTGACCTCTTTTCAACATTTGACACTGTTGACCATTTCCTGTTCCTGGATGTCTTCTCTTTTGAGTTTTTATGATACTACCCCTTACTCCTTACCCCTAATACCAAATGTCATTCCTTCCCCAAGATGACCTCAATAATAGAGCCTTGTGAGTTCCCAGGTCATGTAAAATAGAGATATCCATGTGGAAAACTGCAGGGTCCTGCTTGTGAAAGAAAACATTCTTTATTCTCCTACTACAAAAGTGAGAGCAGCTTCTTCCAACCGGATGTGTAGGTGTCATGAGTTGCATGTTTCAAACTACAAGACTGTGACAGTCTCTGTGCAGGAGTGAAGGCCCTGTTCATTCATAGCATGGGCCTCCATTTTGCAAGCCCCATTACACCTTTTTATTTGTCTTTAATGTGATTTCTATATTCCTATATAAGTACATGTTGTCTCTTCTATTAGAAGTTCCTTGAAGTCAAGGACTCTTGTTTTTGTCATTGTATCCATTGCACCTCTCATAGTGCCTGAGACACAATAGGTATTTAACAAATGCTTATTTTAAAAAAAAATACCTTTTTTTGCTGTTATTCTTAGTTTTTCTCACCAACCTTAGTTCATTCTGTATTTCAGCACTCTAATCTCTAATTTTATGGGCACATTATTTCACATTAATTTATTATTTCAGTTTTCTATGCATATATTTAAAAAATTTTTTCTATCCTTTTTACATTGCTGGCATTTCCCAGTGAACCCCTCTTCTTCTTCTCCTTCTCTAGAACTATTTCTTATGAAGAATGAATGCAAAAAATGTTGTTCATTTGTTTTCTTTGTGACCTCTTTTGGGGTCTTTATTGGCAAAGATATTGGAGATAGTGGAGCTATTTTCTTTAGCTCATTTTACAGATAAGAAAATGGAGGCAAATAGCATTAAGTGACTTGCCAAGGATCACAGAACTAGTAAGTGTCTGAAGCTGAATTTGAACTAAAGTCTTTTATCCACTGCACCACCTAAAAAAAATCCTTAAGAAGTATCTGATAAAAACCTGGAAAGATTTATATGAACTGATGCTGAGTGAAGCAAGAAGAACAAGTGGACATTGTACACAGTTACAACAAATTTATGTGATGATCAACTATGATAGACTTGACTCTTCTCAAAAATGTGGTGTTTCAAGGCAATTCTGTTAGATTTGGAATGGAAAATGCCATCTGCACCCAGAGAGAGAATTGTAAAGACTGAATATGGATTATAGCATAGTATTTTCACTTTTCTTTTTATTATTGTTTATTTTTTCTTTCTCATAGTTTTTCCCCTTTTAATCTGATTTTTCTTATGCAACATGACAAATGTAATTTTTTTTTGAAGAATTATGCATATTTAACCTACATGAAATTACTTCCTGTCTTAGGGAGAGGCGAGGTAAGGGAGGGAGGGAGAAAATTTTAGAACACAAAATCTTACAAAAAAGAATGTTGAAAACTATCTTTACAAGTATTTAGAAAAATAAAATACTATTTAAATTTTTTTAAAGTGTCTGATACCAAATGTACCATTAGTCCCCCTAAATCTTGTTTAAAAAAATAATAATAAAGGAAAGTGCCTTTCCTTAAACCTTCTTTAAAGCCTTTGTCATTATAACTACACAGCAATTATTCTTGTTTGTTTTCCTGTTGTTGCTCTTTTTATTCACATTGATGAAATCATTACCTATTCTTTTCTTGGTTCTTCAGAATTCACCATGTTCATACAAGTTGATGCAAGTCTTCCCATGCTTCCCTAAATACATCATATTGATTATTTATAGTCACTAATACTCCATTATATCTACATGCCACAACCTGTTCAGCCAACCCGCCACCAATTCATAAACATTTACTTTGTTTCCATTTCTTTGCTAGTACCAAAAATGCTGCTACAAAGGCTTTGGAATATGTGGGACTTTTATTTTTATTACTGACTTTTTTGGTCATATATGCCTTAATAGTGTGATCTCTGAGAGAAAGGGATTAAAAGGATATGACTGTTTTAGTCATATTTGCTAATAAAAGCAAAATTCCAAATTCCTTTCCAGAATGGTGGGACCAATACACAGCTATAACCATATTCATAATATATCAGAATATGTCTATCTTTTTACAGCTCCCTTTAATATTGACTATTAGTATGCCTTACAACAATTAATTACTGGATTACTGGACCCAGAATCAGGAAAATCTGAGTTCAAATTCACTTTCTAGCTATGTGACCCTAAGCAAGTCACACAGCCTTTGTTTGCCTCAGTTAACTCAGTTTGACATTATTTGGAGATAATGATAGCATTTTTGTCACAGAATTATTAGGAGGGTAGAATAAGTTGATTTTGTACAATACTTAGAACACAGTGCCTGACATTAAATGCTTAGCAGACATTTAATGAAAACTTATTCCTTTACCTCTCTTTTCAAGTTTGCCATCCTGCTGGGTGTGTGGTGAAATGTCAAAGATTCTGTGCTTTGATTTAGATTTCCTCTTGTTATTATGATTTTGGAGTATTATTTCATATGGTTATTGATTTGCAATTCTTCTTTTGAAAACTATTTCATCTCCTTTAATTTTCTCTCTAATGGGGAATGGCTTTCTATCAAATTTTCCAGTTAGTTGCTTCTATATGTGTTGGTTATTGAATTCTGCCTCAGTTTCTTCATCTGTAAAATGAACATAATAATAGAACTTACTACTCAGTTTTGAGGGTAAAATGAGGTAATATTTGTAAAATGCTTTCCAACCCTAAGTGCCATATAAATCCTAGTTATTATTATTATTATCATCAGACACGGAGTTTTTCCTTTCTTTTAATCTTAATTGCATTCATTTTGTTGGTGCACAATTTTTCAACTTCCTGTCATCAAAATTAACTTTTTCATCTTTTCTCATCATTTCTGTCCCTTTTTTGATTAAGGATTCACTCCCTGGCCATAGCTGTAAAATGTACCTGATCTGATTCTTTTTTTTTTATTAAAAGCTTTTTATTTACAAAACATATGAGTAATTTTTCTACATTGACCTTTGCAAAACCTTTTTTTTTGTTCTAAGCTTTTCCCATCCTTCCCCCCACCCCCCACCCCTAGATGACAGGTAATCTAATACATGCTAAATATGTTAAATTATATGACAAATCCAATATGTGTACATATCTATACAGTTATCTTACTGCACAAGAAACATCGATCTGATTCTCTTCTAACCTTTAATCTCATCACCTCTACTATTCAAGTTACATGTTCATTTTGGGTTTATTATAATACATGGCATAAAATATTGCTCTAAGCCTAATTTCTGTCAGGCTGTTTTCCAGTTTCCCAAAAACTCTCATCAAATATAGAATTCCTACTCCAGGTAATTTATGTATTGGGATTTATTGAACATTGGGTTATTGAATTCAATTAATTCTGATTCTTCCTTTTGTAGTCTGTTCTCCTAATCTACTTTTTAATTTTTTTATACAGTACAGAACAGTTTTATGATAACTAATATAATTTCAGATATAGAAATGCTATTCTTCTTTTATTATTACTTTTCTCCAATGTTTTTCTTTTTATGTTCAATATTTTCTTCCTCCAAATGAATTTTATTATATTTATGTCATTTTGGAAAAAAAAATCTAATTTTGTTGGTGGAGTTCTCTTTGTAGCCATATTAGTGTCTTCAGACAATTCCCTCTCTCAAATTTATTCTCACCTTCCTCTGAAAAGTTCCTCTCAAGAAGTCATTCTAAATCTCTTCTCCCTTTTATTGACAAATAACCTAATAGAATCATCTATCTATGTTCACTTTCTTGCCAGTTTCTTACATCTCAACATTATGTAATCTGGATTTGGTCCTATCACTCGTTCTACAGAAATTGCTCAATCCCAGATTGTAAATGCTCTCTTAACTGCTAAGTCTAATTTGTTTTGATGGTCCAACTCCTCCTTGGCTTTCCTATAGCTTTTAACACTGTTGACCAATCATTCTTCCTGGACATTTCCTTCTCCATCGTTTTCCATGACATTGCTTTCTCCTATTTTTCCTCCTCTGTATCTGATTTCTTATTTATTTTTTTTTTGTTGGATCATCTCCTTCCATCAAATAAACATGTGTGTTCCTTAAACCCTGTTCTGGGCCCTCTTCTCTTTTCTCTTTGTACTCTTTGCCTTGATGATTCCATCATCTTCCATGCATTTAAGTATCACCTCATTGAAAATGACTCTAAAGTCTACATATCCTGGCTTTTTCTCTTTCCTGAACCCTAAACTTGCTTTTGCAATTGTCTGGATCTCAAATTTAATGTGTCCAAAATGAAAATCATTATCTTCTCCTTTAGTCTTCTTCCCCTTCAAAGTATCCTATTTCTGTTGAGGGCTCCACCATCTTTCTTGTCACTAGTTTATGGGCTCCTTGCCATTCTTGATTTTTTTTTCTTCTTTCACCCACCAAATCCAAATCAGTTCCTGTGTTGTCGATTCTACTTCTTCACTATTTCTTTCATCTATTACATCTTCACTCATATGGTAACCTGCCTCCTATCCTTCATCACCTTCCATCTTGATTCACCTTTCCAATGCTTCTTCCCTACAGATATCAAAATAATTTTCCTAAGGCATAAGTCTGACCATATCTTTCCCCTGCTCAAAAATCTTCAGTGGCTCCCTATTGCCTTGAGAATAAAATGCAGGATCTTTGGCCTAGCATTTAATATCCTCCACAATCTAGTTTTTACTTACTTTTCTAGCCTTATTTCAAACTACCTCCCTTTTTGAACCCTACATTTCTTTTTTTTTTAATTTTATTTTATTTGCATAACATATGTGTGGGTAATTCTTCAACAATAACCCTTACATAGCTTTCCGTTACAAATTTTTCCCCCCAACTTCCCCACCCCTTCCCTAGATGGCAGGATATCCACTACATGTTAATTATGTTAAAATATTGGCAAATCGAATATATGTATACATATTTCCAAATTTATCATTGTTGTGCAAGAAAAATCTTATCTACACAAACGATATATCAGATAAAGGAAACACAATGTAAGCAAACATCAATCAAGGAGTATGAGAATGTTATGTTGTGGTCCACATTTCACATCCCTCTCTCTGGGTGTATATGGCTTTCTTCAGTGAACAATTGGAGGTGGTTTGAAACATATCATTGTTGAAGAGAGCCATGTCCATCAGAATTAATTGTCATATAGTACTGCTGTTGCCGTGTATAATGATCTCCTGTGAACTCTACATTTCTAACAAACTCTTCTATTACCTACTCCTGAAGTTTGATACTCTAACTCTTATGTCTATGTATTTGTTCACACAAGTCATCCTCCATGCTTAGAATATACTTGTTCCTTCTCTCAGAATTTTCATCTTCCTTCAAGATTCGGCTCAACTATTGCCTTATCCATGAAACCTTCCTTAAATCTTTCCCACCCATTTTCCAGTTTAGAGAGTCACAGATTCAGACCTGAAAGGGACTTTAAAGGTCATCTAGTACAATCTTTTACTTTATAGATGAGAAAACTGAGACTTAAGGAGTTTAAATAACTCATTTTAATGCTTTCTCCTTTCAGTTTAACTTGTATGCTGCATTCTGAGTAAGGATTGTTTCAATTTTTTTTTGCATTTGTATTCCCAATGTCTAGTAGGTAGTAGATTCTTAATAAATAATGGTTGATTAGGGGACAGCTGAATAAATTATGGGATGTGATTGTCATGGAATTTTATTGTTCTATGGGAAATGATGAGCAAGATGCTCTCAGAAAAAACTTGGGAAGTCCTAGATGAATTCAAGCAAAGTGAAATGTATTGTACATAGAAAAATAGTAATGTTCTGTAATGACCAGATGTAAATGACTTTGCTATTCTCAGCAGTATAACGATCCACAACTCTGAAGGACTTAAGATGAAAAATCCTATCCATATCCAGAGAAGAAAGTAATTGTATCTGAATACAGATTGAAGATTCTCTCAATCGTTCTTTCTCTCTCTCTCTCTCTCTCTCTCTCTCTCTCTCTCTCTCTCTCTCCCTCACACACACACACACACACACACACACACACACACACACACACACACTATAATAGCTTTTTATTTTTCAAAATATATGCAAAGATACTTTTCAACATTCACTCTTGGAAAACCTTGTTCCAAATTTTTCTCTTTTCCTCCCCACTTGCCCTTCTCCTAGACACCAAGTAATCCAATTTAGATTTAACAAGTATAGTTCTAAACAAAACTCCACATTTATCATGCTACACAAGAAAAATAAAATCAAAAGGCGAAAAATGTTTCTCTCTTTTAAACTTTATTTTTCTTGAGGTTTTTTTTAATTAGGGAGGGAGATCTATGTTTTCTTTCACAAAATGATTTTTATGGAAATGTTTTGCATAATTTCACATTGATTTCTTAATGAGTGTTGGGGGTGGAATATAGGAGAGAATCTGGAACTCAAAAATTTGAAAAACAAATGTAAAATTTACATTTGAAAAACAAATGTAAAAAATTATTTTAAATGTAACTGGGGGAAATAGTAAATAAATAATTTTTTTAAGTTAAAAAAAAATAAAATCCCACAACTTGTTCCTTACCAAGAAAGAAAAAAAGAAAGAAATGATGAGCAGGCTGACTTCAGAAGAGCCTGGAAAGATTTACATGAACTGATTCTGAGTGAAATAAGCAGAATCAGGGAGAACATTATACTCAGTAACAGCAAGATTATGTGATAATCAGCTATGACAGACTTAGCTTTTATCAGTAATACAGAGATCCAAGACAATTCCAATAGACTTGGATGGAAGATGTCATCCACATCCAGAGAAAGAACTATGGAGAGATACATATGAAATATGTATCAAAGCATACCATTTTCACTTTTTATTTTTTTTCTTTCTCTTTTTTTCTTTTAATTTTTCTTTCACAACATAACTAATGTGGAAATAAGTTTAAAATGATAGTACATGTATAACCTATATCAAACTGTTTGCTGTCTTGGGGAGGGGGGACATAAAGGAAGAGAAAAATATTTAGAACTTAAAATCTAACAAAAATGAATGTTGAAAACTATCTTTATATGTAATTGGGAAAAATTGTTGACTTGAGAAGTGCTATTTCATTACTAAAAAGTCTTTGTATCTCATACTTCACCAACATGGTGTCTTACCCATAGCGGTACCCATCATTCAATTTGATGAATTAGTCATCATGTTTCAGTATCACCATATTCCCCTGTTCGGAGGACCATAGATCTCAAACTGGAAGAATACTTAGAGGTGATCTGACTCTACTATCCTATTTTACAGACTAGGAAACTAAGTCCCAAAGGGATTATGATTACCTCAGAGAAACCCAGGTTAACAAGTGGCAGATTTGAGATTTTGAACCCAAAGCTTGTGACTGCAGCACTTTTTAGAAGACAACATATTTCCTGGGTTGGGGTACCAGATGTGAGATACTTGCTCTTCAGAACCATCCTGCTTGGGCTATAACCACAAAGTTAATTGATTGAGAAGATTTAGGAAAGGAGAAGGTGAGGTCAGCCTCCCTACACTGCTGTGTCCTAAAGGTTGGCTTTTTAAAACCCAGGGACAGGCAGCAGCTCAGCACACAGAGAAGGAATTGTCCTCTAATTAAGAAACCTGCTTCCAGTTGAGAGACCAGCTAGAGTTTGGCACAATGTGTAATGAAGTCTGAGCCTTCCCTGGAGCCTGAAGGAACAGAGCCAGACCCGCCTCTCACCCTCCTTCACCACGGGGAGGACTAGAACAGTTGCCTGAAGATTGTGAAAAGTGTTTCTCAGGGTAATTGTATCCTTGTTTTATCTGACTTTTTGGGCTGGGGAGTTCCTACTTTGCCTGCTTTGACCCCCACTCTGCCCTCACCTCACCCCATTCCCCTAATGCTGCTTCACCTGATGCTTGTGAGATCCTCGAGGCTGTGATCCTAGAGATCCGGTTTCCTGGCATTGCCACTGCCAAATGATCACAGTTTTCATAATCACAGGAGGGAAAAAGCCATAGCTGAGAAAATAGATATGTGACTTTAGACCCACACAGGGAACATCTTGACATTTAAATCCAATTACCCTTTTCCCCATTCCTGATGAGAATATGATATCAACCAGGAAACATTCTGCTAGATAAATAGGTCTTATTCCCTGCTCACTAAAACTTTTTACAGAGTTGAGTTTGTGTGGTTTCTTCATTCCCTGAATACGAGTCTTCTAGATAGTGAGAAGGTTCATGAGGGAATTCTTGCTCAGTTTGACCAATGACCAAACGTTCTTTTTAGGACACCTAAGCAGCCTGAAGATCTTGTACTTTAGAGGCAGCTAATGATGCAATAGAGGGCTGAAATAGCAGAATCTGGCCTCAGACCTTCCTGGTTGTATGACTTTGGAGAAATCACTTAGCCTCAGTTTCCCTACCTGTAAAATGAGAATAACAATAGCACGTGCTATTACAGGGTTATTGTGAGGATGCAATGAGCTGATCTTTGTAAAAATGCTTGGCATAGTGCCTAACTCATAATAGGTGTGACATCAGTGTTTAGTCCCTATTCTTCCCTTTCCCTTCCCTGAGGACAGATTATAACTGAGAAACTTGTTCCCTTTCCTTCTCCCTAGCTAAAAATCTTAAATGGCTGGCCAGTGAACACCTGTCTCTACCAATGTGGCAGCCACCTGAATGTGAATGGGATTAGGCCCACCATGTATCCTCTCCTTCCCAGTTCAATTCCACCTTTTTCTCAGCACTAAAAAATAATTGATTCTCACAAAATGAAAAATTGGACAAGGAATGGTGCTAGCTGTCATTCTGCTCTAAACCTCAGTTTTTTGCCTGATATGGGGAAAGTTTAATAAACCCTCTTTAGGGAGAGAAGTCATTACAGTGCCTGCAAAGAAAGGAGGGAAGGAAAGAAATAAACACAATTAATTTATACCTTCCAACATACCTGTCTTTTCTCCTTGGTATCACCTACTCCAAGTAAACTTTCCCTTAGTAGGGATTTGGCTTAACCATGTGGTTGGACTTGATGAATTTAACAGTTGGAGAAATGTGCATCATTGCCTGGGTCGCCTTGCTGGGACAGTCAGACTGTTTTGTTGCAGTAACTGGGTTGTGTTTCCTGCACTAACTGGGCTGTTGCTATAGTGATTGGGTAGTTTAGCTGCAGTAATTGGGTTCCATGGCTGCTGCAGCTAATCCTTTTTTTTTTTTAATAATTTCTAGGTTTTGTTGCCATGGGGACCAGGCTGTATGACCTCAGTGCTTACCTGAAAGGTTTTTGTTGTTGTTTTTTGTTTTTTGTGCAGGGGATGTGTATTTGGTAATCAGTAGTGTTGCTGTGTTATAGACAGTTTTGTGGCAGTAACTAGGCTGTGTGACTGCAGTAAGTAGATGGTGATGCATTGCTGCCTGTGATGGCTAGACTGATTTGCTGCAATAACTGTTGCATTTACTGCAGTGACCACCATGGTGATTCGGTGGTTTGGCTGCAGTAATCATGCTGCATGACTGCAGCTCCTAGGCTGTGTTGCCATAGGGACTGAGCTGTGTTGCTATAGTACTGGGCTGCATTCTTGCAACAACTGGCTAGTTAAAGGTAACTGGGCAAAGTGCTGCCCCTCTTATTCTCTCTCTCCTTTTAAAAACAATTTGATAGTTTTTTTCCTACGGCACTATGTCTTCCTATTAGTAACATCTGCTGGCACATTCTGCTCTCTGAAGTACATCTGTATTTCTGCATCTCACTCTCTGTCTTTCTCTTAAACACACACACACACAAATACTCATAGTGGTCGATTTATTTCCTAGTCTGGAGAGTTAGGAAATGTGTGGATAATTGAAATGCATTTTGGTATGGCATACAGGGCACTGAGCAAGGGAGTAGAAGGAATCTTGGGCAAGTGACAAGCCATGTGGCTCCTGGTCTTTGTTTCCTCACCTGTGACATGAAGAGGTCAAACTAAATGACTTTGAAACTCCCTCCCCTTCCCTCAAGACCCCTTATCTTTGGAAGAGAGATAATTCCAAATCAGCTCTTCCAAGCTCAACTCTAGACAAACCCTCTAAAGGGCCCCAGAAGCTCCCTAAAAAGGGAGATCTCACAAGAGGATAGAGGAACAAGAACGTGATTTATCTATACAGTGGATGGTCATGAGCAGGCCACAATTGTTCCTCTGTGTTCCTGCCCCTGGCTCCCTTTATTTAACTCAGAAACCTCAATTCCAAGCAATTTGGAAGGCGTCTCTCTGCCACAGAACTGTCCCATTGTTGGGATCATGATTCTGGAGGGTACTTTTCCTTAGCTGGGGAGGCAATATTTTCTGAAATTGGGACTTGTTCTGTCAGGCAGAATTGTGGAATTAATGAAAGGTTAGAAATTTCAAGGCTCATCCAACCAGAAGTCTCAATGGGCACCTAAAACTTAGCTATGCATAAGAAAAATATGCATTTTCTACCATATACTACCATATACTTACCTGTATATATTTATATAATATGTTGCCCAGGGGAGTAATATGTTGTCCAGGTCATGATGGAGAAAAAATTCTTAGTTTATCCTAGAAGCATTAGGGAGATACCAAAGTTTCTTGAGCAGGATGATAAGGAATATTCCTCTTGACTACAAGGCAATCTACTTTGGTTGGAATATTTATCTGTAAGGGTCTCTTCTTATGCATGTCTCCTTATGTCTGTATATGTAACCTCTGTGAATCCGTACCTTTTTGTGCAAATTCTCCACGTATGAGTGTGCATCTGTCTATATGTACCTAAGTGTCCATTTACCTCTCTGTGTGTGACTGTGGGTTTGTGTGCGTTTTAAATTGGGTACATGATTCATGTCATCAATTCAAAAACAGCATTCCCAAGAGTTCTCAAGTCTCATCCCATATTTAGGAAAGCAGGTTTTATTAGTCTCCAATATTTTGTGACCTAGACAGGCCAGGATTTCAAACGAAATTTGTCCTCTATTGTCCAGATTCAGAACAGTGCTTAGAAATGAAGGCCAGCATTAGCTAGCAAAGGAGGTATCCAGAAAAAGTTACAACTCCAATCTTGGGCTGGTGAGGTTTGCACAGGGAGTGAGAATCTCACCTGTAACTCCATATGATAATCATTGGGAGTCACATAAGGAAAAGGGGCTTTGGATGTTCATTGAAGTCCACTTTTCCAGATAAGAAGGAAATGCTGAGCTGTTTTCTGGAAAAGCAAAGCAGGTGTCCATGAAGGCAAGGATGAAATGTGGGAGTCTCTCCTTCAATTCAATTTAATAAGCATTTATTAAAATCTCTAATATACATCAAATTAACACGTGCCAGGCACTGTGCTGACAATGGTTATACAAAAACAGAAGCAACAAAGTGCCTGTTCTGCAGGAGCTTACAATAGGGGAAGGATGGAGAAGGGACACAACCTATACATAGATAACTAAATTCAAAATATATGCAAAGATGATGCAAAATAATTTCAGGGAGTAAGTGGGATGGAGTAAGAGTACTAAAAATTGAGGGAATCAGGAAAGACTTCTTGTAGGAGATAGAACTTGACCTTGAAGGGGGTGGGATGGGGAGCTGTTCCAAAGGCATAGGTGAAAAAGATTCCAGGCATGAGGGCCATCCCTGTGAATGGGTTGGGAGAGGGAATGTTTTGTCAAGGGAACAGTAAATAGGCCAACTTGGCTAGGTCATAGAGTGAATGAGGGGGAGTAATATGTTGTCCAGGCCATGATGGAGAGAAAATTCTTAGTTTATCCTAGAAGCATTAGGGAGATACCAAAGTTTCTTGAGCAGGACGATAAGGAGTATTCCTCTTGACTACAAGGCAATCTACTTTGGTTGGAAAAATAACAAGCAACTCATTGGAAAATCAGAACTGGGCCCCAAACTGAAGTTAAATGTGATGTGTTGAGATGACTACAGTTTGCATGTGGGTGAGAAGCTTTCCTTTCCTCACTTAGAGAAACTCCTGCCAGAGTTATAACTCTTGAACTATTATAAAGTGTTTTATTGTGGAAGGCAAATAAGAGTCCCTTAGTTGGAAATTTCCAATAGCTGTCTAGCTTGAGGTAGGGAACAGAAATTCTTAACTTGGAGTTAAAGAGACAGAGACAGAGATAGAGACAGAGACAGAGAGACAGAGATGAGAGAGAGACAGAGCAGAGAGTTAAAAAGATGGTATGAGAAACAGAGAGAGAAAGATACACACACAGACAGAGATAGAATGAGAGAGAAAAAGAAGGCAGAGAGAGGAAGAAAGAGATTGGGGAGGAGAAAAAGAGAGAGACAGAGAGTAGAGAAAAGAAGAGAAGAGAAAGGGGAAAGAAAGGACAGAGAGATAGAGACAGAGGAGAGGAGGGAGAGAGAGAAAGAAGACAGAAAAAGAGGGAGAAAGAGATTGAGGGGAGAGATAAAGGCAGCTAAGAGGAGCATTATGTAGTTGGGCTTGTAGTCAAGAAAACCTGAGTTCAAATCCAGTCTCAAACACTGCCTATGTGACCCTTGAGCAACCTGTCTGCCTCAATTTTTCTCAACTGTAAAATGGGCTCATAATATCATCTATCTCACAGAGTTGTGGGGATCAATTGTAGTAATATTTACAAAGCTGAAAGCTCTATAAATGCTAGCTATTACAAAGGACCTAATCTATTTGAGTTTTGTCTTAGTATAGTTTAATATTGTGCAGTTATGGCCACTTAATAACAGAATTTTTAAAAATTGAAATGAATCTATGAGTGTCCAGAAAGATGGCATGAATCATTGCTAAAAAGGCAGCCAGGTCTCAGTCAGTGTGGCACTGATGTAGCCGGGACATTGGCTTGTTTTCTTTGAGTATATTTATTTATTATAGATAAGGTTTGTGGAGAATGCTTGGGGAGAATTTGGTGGGTGATGATAAGTGCAAAATAAGAAAGAATATCAAGGAAGCACTTGAAAAACAAGTGATCAGGAAGCAGTTCAGAAGGGCAGACAGACAGACAAAAGGCGAAGTTTTGTTACTACCATACTCAATATGCCCTTTAATATGTTAAAAAATTTAGTTATATACTAAATGTAACAAAAACACAATTCCACATATAATTCCCTTTTTGTTCTTTGTTAACTGAAATACTTGTGTTTTTGTTAGATTCTAAGAGAGAAAGTTTATAAAAGAATAGCACCGGACTTTATGATCCATGTGATCTTGGGCAAGGCACTTTTCTCTAGGTCTCCCTTCTCTTATCTTAGAAGGTCAGTAGTGATGCTCCCAAAACTATTATGAATCATAGGATCAGAACTCAGAATTTCCAGGCTGGAAGGGACCTGAGAAGTCATTTAATCTAACCCCTCATTTTATTGATGAGGAAACATATCCCAAAAGTTGTGACTTTCCAAGGTTGAATACTTGCCTTGTAAAAAGTACGGCTAGAATTGGAATCCAGACCCTCTGATTTTATATTTCTTTCTACAATATAATTTCATCATCTAAGAAAGTGTTCTATGTCATGTAAACATGAGTTTATATGTTAGCCTATTAGGGCTAGAATGCTAGCTCAAGGCCTGAGATAAGGGAGTATGAGAGCCAGCTCATACCAAGGAGAAAAAGTACACCTCATAAATCAACGGATTCTACAAATCAGTGCCTCATTTATTGTTTTGCTGATTGTATGGAGATTTGAGAAAATGTGTATAATGCAGATTAAATTTAAGTTTTACATGCCTACATTTTTTGGGAGATTCAGTTTAAAACTGGAAAGTTTATGTAGCACACCACTGACCTGACCCCTCAATAACCTGACCAGTAGTCCTTAAGGGGAAGTACTTGCTGGTTAATTAGGGGTCACACCTGCCTCCTTCTCTATGGGGTCACTTCTGAGTCCCTCTACTACTCAATCCCCACTATCCAAGCCACAGACCAGATAGGCTGTTGCAAACCTAAGGAGTTCCATTCTCTCCCATCTCCCTGAGGCTGCATGTCCATCTATCCTACCCTAAGACCCATCAAGCACCAGGGCCACAATGGGACATCTATGAAAAACAAAAACCAAAAAAACCACCACACTTTCCCAGCTACCACGCCCTTCTTGAAGTCAAGCTTGCTTATGGATCTCTTCTTAATTTTCTTTTTTTGATCACCCTCTGCAGCAAAAAGAAAATTGTATTTTTCAGTTCTCTTTATTTTCCAATAAAGTACAAGTAATAAAGCACATTGCCAGCATCCATTTATGAACCCTCCGCAGTACCACACTGCATAAAGCAATTCACTTACAAGAAATGGCCCTGCCAGGGTCCCTGGCATGGCAGGGTTGGAGATTAGGGGGGATGGGGATGTGGTCAGCTTGCAAAGTATCCTGGCTCCCAGAGGCCCACAGTGATCCATCGCTGCGCATTCCAGTCGTACCCAGACACTCTTTAGGTTTTCTCATATTAATAGCATTGTTCTCTCCATTAGTATGCAAATGGATACCATCCAGCAAGGCCTGGTTCCTTCCAGGAGCATCTCAGTGGTGAAGGCCTTATGAATTTCATTATGAGACGAGATTATTATCAAGTACTGGAGGGGCAGAACGATGGGGAAGTTATAATCTCTCCTTTTAATAATGAAACCCATTTCCTTTTGCAGTTTGTTTTCTTGCAACAGATGCTGTTGCCAAAAAACTGAACACAATGAAAAAGATAAAAAGGCGAGTAATTAACTCGGCAGTGTAACCTTCCCAGCAGATGTCAGGAGCTCGGAGACAGGGTCCCCAACCTCTCCCACCTCATTCACGCTTTGTGCCACAGCCAGGCTGCTCACACAGCCACCCATATGTTTGGATGATTCATAGCAAGGCAATGTGTCAAGAAATCGGGAAGCAGAATTCCCTGCTGTTCGATAACTGATGACCATTTTTTCTCCAATTAAACTGAAATTGAAGGATCCTCAGACTCAGAAGCACAAGTAAAATAATTAGTGCTTAAAATTGTAATTGCGCTCAGATGTGTTGATGCCCGTGGAAGTTAGCTACAAGTGAACACATATTTAATCCATTAGGGAGAAGCAGTTGCAAATGAAAACATCCTCCCCATCCAGGCCATTTTGAGGAGAGCAGGCTTTTCACTAGATCCAACTCATAAAAACGGGGAGAATCAGCCACCCTTGCCAGAGTCCAACCATGTTGGAAGGGATTTTGGACATTTGCAATGCCAGTTACGGGGATATGCCTTGTCTTGTCCCCAGCAGGGGATGACAGAGTCCCAGGGTACCACAGCATAAATTTAGGAGATAACACATGGCATAACAGCTAGCTTCCCTCTGACTTAATGCCCAGGATGATACCACCCAGCTCTTCTACCACCAGTGGCTGTGACTGGCACCCAATATAATGTTTAACTCTCCCTGCACTCTTAGGATATGATGAGTACCTAATCCCTGGGAATTTTCACCTAGATTAGCAGCAGGGCTGTTAGTACAAGTGTCCATAGTTAGACAACAGGAGGTCCCCATTATGTCCATGCTCCTGCAGAGGGATAGTGCCAGCTCCACCCCATGCCCTCTCCCCGGATTGGAATCTTTTGACCCATATGCAGCAACCATAATTCAGACAGCTTCAGCATCCTGCTGTTTATCACTTTGACAAATGCAGGAGAAAGTTGGTTATTCTCTGCAAAGATGACACACTTAAATTTAGATTATTCTGTATGTCCTGTCGAGATGACCTTGGAATCATTTGTATTCCATGGTCCTCCATGGCCTCCCCACGTGATGCATCTTCTGACTTTAGCTGTTTCTAAAACGATACCTAATTTTAAGAGGGAATGTTTAGAGAGCTGTATGTGGAGTCAAGAAGTCTCTTGTTCAAATGCTGCTTTAGATAGTTCTTAGGAGCTGTGTGGACTGCTACCAGACTTCATCATATCCTGGTGGGGCCAGGACAACCTGCAATCCTGAAAACTATTGTCATTATGAATGCCCAGGGTTCCTTCCAACATTAAGATTTTATGCTCCTATGACAAGTGTGTCCAAGCCAGGGAAATCCTGGTTAAGGAAATGCTAACTCTGAGAGGCTCTCTTTGAAGCTGGACTGGGACAGTTACAATTAAAAGCTCATTGTCCTACAGTGGAATGTTTCATTACTTAAGGAACACTTCCCATTCTCCAAATATATTTCAGTAGTTTGGGTTTAAATTAAGTGATAAAAGGTTACTTTTGTCTCTGGGGCTGAAATATGCTGCCATTATTTCTTATCTGCCTCAAGTTAGGAAGGCTTCAATATCATATATTTTAAAGTACTCGTTATCGAAATCTACCAGACTCCATCAAACAACAGAACAGTTGGCTCTTTCACCCAAGTTTGATGCAAGATGGGCGATTTATTTTGTTTTCTGACAAGGAAGATTTCTTTTGGCCTCTGACAAAAGAGATACGATATCTTTTTGTTTTCAAAGTGCAAAAACTGAGCTTAGAGACATAACCATCTCTCTGGAGTGTGGAAGAACTCGAGACGTCTGTCATAGTGGCACATTGTGGAAAGGGGGTGGGATGGATCTGATGGGGAGTGGCAACGGGGGTCTCAGAAGTTCTCAACATAATGGAATTTCCTTGAGGGCAGGGCCTACTGTTTTCTTTACATACTAGTGCCTGGTATATAGCAAACATTTAATAAATGTGAAATTGAATGATTTAAGATCTTGATTCAGAGAGAAAAGCTTTTTTCAGTTGGAAGATTAAAAGTGTTAGAACCAACTTTGGTCTTTCTCTGAATTTTGCCTAAAGTAGAAGTCACAATTTCCTTCCTCCTTTGCCTTTCTCTAGGCCCCACACTAGCGAATAGCTCATGGACATTGGGACTCCCTGATTCAGCAGTGGGGGCTCAGAGCTGCATCTTCTCTGCTGAGCAGCACCCTTCCCAGATCTGAATCAGGAGTATAATCTTTATGTCTGGATGCTCTCTATGTCTGGACTGTCCCCGAGAGTGCCCCAGCAGAGTGAGATTGATGAAACCCTGCCATCAAAGTGACTGATTCATGCAGCATTCACAGGGCACTGTCTTGAGATTTGGAAGGAAATGAGACCCCAGTGCCCATCCCTAACTCCCCCTGTTCACCTGCTCTTTCATCTTTTACCCATCAGATCAACCAGCTTTAGTAATGGAGAAGAGAAAACCTGGCCAAACACTCTTCTGAGGCCAGAGTCATTCATATTCTTAGAAACCGGGAATCTCTCTGCCCTGTTTATCACGTACAAAGCGCAGGAGAGAGATCGTTAAAGTCCAGAGAGACAGTTTGCTTAGAAGAGATTATTAGTCTTTTTGGAATTGCCTGTTTGAAGGAAGTCTGTCTCTGTATTTTGTGAGCTGCAGGGTAATAAGATGTCACAAGATCCATGTACCACTTCAGTCTCCTATTAACTCCTACCCATTTGCCATTTTGCTTGAGTAGGGGTGGAGCCCTCTCTGTAGTTCTGTGTGTCTGCTTAGCACATGGGTGAGTGGGAAGAAAGTATGTGAAGCCTGATTTTACTGTGTGGGGAGCTCATGTTTATAGAATATACTGACTTGATGCAACTTTCATTATGGACTTTCCTGAGCCCATTACCTCCCTCAATTTGCCAAACAATAGAATTCACCCTATCTTTTTGTATCTTTAATGGAAGATTTTTATGAAATGGCCTGGCACTGGACTCTCTTTGTAAATTATTGGGGGTAATGGGGAGTATAAATTGAATGTCTGGTCAGATTATTATTAGGGTGATAGAGAACTAGCTTAATTTGGCTAATTTGTATCTTCCCTGTTTTTCTCTCTGCTGCTCACCCAGAAAGTTGATTAGAAAGGTTTAGGTTTGGTACTATTAACTAGCTTATTGATTATTATTTGTAGTTATAATTTATAATTATATATTTTATATTTATATTTTATGTGAATATATATTTATATATAGTTTATAATTATTATTATAGGTTATTATTATCATTTGTAAAATGAGGGAGTTGGACTGGATGACTTCTAGCTCTAGGCCTGTAGTTCTGTGATCTCTTGTTTAAATGTAGATGAAGAATCTAGAACCCATCAGGTATCTCTAACCACTCTTGAATGGCTAAGCCAAAACACATAGTTTTTCAATAAGTGAATAGCTAACGCTGTTATAATGTCTGCAAGGTATGCATACTTTTCCTTTCATGCTTTCTCATTCTGTGATTTTTGTCTATACCCTTCTATAAATAATGCCACAGAGGATCTACCTATGGTCCTTAAGGTCTTGCATCTCTTATAAATAAAGCCTGAAAATCATTCCACTTGAATTCATAGGTGTGCTGGGGAGAAGAAAAAGAGAAGAATGAATGACTACTTAACCTTCTATTTTCAGTCTGGGCCAGTTCTGAAGACTGGCTCCCCCAGTACTGTAGACTTTTGACCTCATTTTTCCAGAGAGTGTGATGGAAAAGAGGCCCCAGTTTTATTCCTGACTCACTGTGACAAGCTGGTTTCCACTGTGCTAGGTTGATCTACTTTTGAATGACAGTCTGGAGGTATCCACTAAAGTCAGGTTGGCAGTTTCCTTGGAAGACTGAGATTATAATCTTATCAGACTTCATGCTATGAAGATCATAGATTTACCACTAGAAAAGATCTTTAGAGGCTATATAATCCAAACTCTTCACTTTAAAAGAAGGAAATGAGCATTTATCAAACACCGACTTGGTTCCAGGCACTGTACCTGTACAAATATCTCATCTGATTTTTGTAGCAACCCAGGAAAATGGTTGAGCAAACTGGGAACAGACAGAGGGCAAATGACTTGCTCTGGATTATTTAGTTAGTTAAATATCTGAGGCCATATTTAAACACTTGACTCTAGGTCCAGTGTTCTATCTTCTGCTCCTTCAAGTTGCTGAGGTGTAGAGATCCAACAACTTGTCTAAATTATTGAATACAGCTTGGTACAATGAATAGTGCCGGACTTGGAGTCAGGAAACATTAGATGTAGGATCTGAATTCTTGTCTGCAGAGCTGGTGGTCTTTCTACTGTTTCAAGAAGGCAAAGGACTAATTTAGCTGACTCAAGACTTCTCTAGTTTAGAAATCAGGTCATATTCCCTGCAACCACAGGGCAAGTACTAGGAAATGCACCTCTCAACAATGTTGTAATATATGATATGAGGATAATTCTGGTGTAATCCAGACAAATTCAGCTTGTTCTCTGCCTTTCCTAGTACTTGCCCTGTGGTTGCTTGATCATTTTTTAGTCATGTCTAACTCTTGTGATCCCATTTGGGGTTTTCTTGGCAGAGATGCTGGAGCGGTTTGCCATTTCCTTCTCCAGCTCATTCTACAGATGAGGAAATGGAGGCAAACAGGGTTAAGGGACTTGCCCAGAGTCACACAGCTATCAAATGTCTGAGGTCAGATTCAAACTTGGGAAGATGAGTCTCCCTGACTCCAGGCCAGGCTCCCCTAGCTACTAGCACTGCTCTGGTAGTTCTATGATAGTCTCCCCAGATGCTGAAACTGCAAGGTACGGCTCTGAGTCATCTCCCCTTCCACCAGGACATGGGAAGGCATCCAGATTCCAGTGAAGGGTTCGGAAGGAAAGTTCCTGGTAGCACAAGGAAATACTTTGCCTCATACCAAGAACCAAACAGGACAGAGTCAAAGTTAGAAAGGCTGTTTTTGTGGGAGAAACGTGTGATTTCAGTGGTTTAGTGAACTCCTAATAAAGCAATTCCCCCTACCAGTTCAGATAGGTACTTGCTCTACAGTTTAAATAATCTTAGAGAATTAATGACTTGTCCAGGAATCACATAACCTATATGTGTATGTGTATATGCATATATATAAATATATATTAAATATATATATATATATAAATATATGTATATGTATATATAAAATATACACATAAATGTATGTGTATTGTGTATGTGTATGTATGTATGTATATATGTATGTATGTATGTATGTATTAGAAGCAGGATTTGAATCCAATCCTTTCTGATTTCCAGCTCTCTATTCCCTAGGCCACATGATCTTTCAGGGACCAGGGACCAGGGACCAACCAATTTAGTTTCCTATTTTTGCAGATGAGGAAACTTAGAGATAGGAAATTACTTCCTCAAGCTCACACAGCTAACTGGCTGCACTGAGAAGTCCTGGCTCCCAGGTCCTGGTTTGGCGTGCTCACTGGGCCATAAGACCAACCTCTCTCATGCTTCTACAACCCAATACATCAGCCAGCAGGAATCTCCCACCAGCACCCCACAGTGCCGCTGACGTTTCATGATAGTGCAGCCCCTTATCCTTTAATTGGCTCCAGAGTAGAAAATATGCTAATCTCTGTTGTAAACATCCTCAGCATGATTTATAACCACCGTGCAATGTTGTATTTGGAGTCACGCAGCCAAGGAAGTAAATCAGATTTGTTGAAAGGAATGACATTCTATCCTGTGGAGGATACACTTGAGCTGTGGGGGTCTCTCTGATTTCCTGAGCAAAAGAGTCACTCCTAGCCCAAACCTTGACACTTCCTATCCCTGCCCCCAAATTTCTATCTCCAGGAATTGAGACGATTCATTTATGCCCAGAACAGAGATGGATGAGTTAGAACTACCCATCAAGTTTGGATGGAGGAATTAATCATTCCAACAAGAATTTATTAATTTATTACAGTGCTTTGCATATAGTTACTACTTACTGTAATTTTTAATTAATTTATTAAGTGCCAGGCATTGTGTTTAATTCTAGAGATTGAGGGGAAAAGCAAAAATAGTCCTTTTCCTCAAGAAACGTACATCCTGATTGGGGGGAGACAGCATGTATGTAAATAAGTATATGTAAGACATATATAGAGTAGATACAGGGTGACTTTAGAGGAGAAGGCATTAGGAAGTGAGAGATCTGGGGAAGAGGGCCTTAGGAAGGCTGAGACTCACAGGAGGCCAGGGATTCAAAGAGGTAGAGATGTGTGAAATAGCTAGACTGTGTGAAGAATAGCAGACAGACGAGGACGACTGGACAGCTGAGTAGCACATGGTGAGTTATGAGTAAGAAGATTGGAAAGATAGAAAAGGACTGGATTGTGAGCACTTTTAATCTCCCAAGAGGTTTTTGTGTCATCTTAGAGGTAATAGGGAGCTAGTGGAGATAAGGAGGGATGGCTGTCAGACCTATACTTTAGGACAATCACTTTGGTGGCTGTGTGGAGGATGGATTGAAGTGGGGACAGGCCCAGTGCATCAAGACCAGACAGAAAGCCATTGTGGTAATACAGATGGGAGGGGAGGGGAGTCTGGGTTAAGATGGTGGCTGCATGACTAAAGAGAAAGAGATAAATATGACACATGTTGTAGAGAAAGAGTAAATGAAATTTAGCAACTGATTAAATATGTGGGATGAGTAGAGATGAGGATGACATGGGGTTGTGATCTGGGGTGCCTGAAAGGTTAGTGATGAGTCAGAAGAAATAGGGAAATTCATAAGATGAGTTGGGTTTGGAAGAAAAAGATAATGATTTCTGTTTTTAACATGTTGAATTTGAAATATCTAAACTGGAGCTCAGGAGAGAGAGACTAAGATTAAATATATAAATCTGGGCATCATCTTCATAAAGATAATAATTGAATGTATGAAAGATAATATCACCAAGAAGGTAGAAGAAAAAGAGAAGAAGGCCCAAGAGAGAGAGCACTTGGGGATACCAATGGTAGATGTGATATGTAATGAAAAGGAGCCTGAGAAGCAATAGTAAGAACTCGCTGTCACAAAAAACCAGGAGAGAACATAGAGAAGAAGTTGTTCAACATTGTCACATTTTGCAGAAATCAAGAAGGTAAAGGATTGAGAAAAGGTCATTATATTTGTAAACTTAGAGATCATCGGCAACTTGGAGAGAACAGTTTTGGTTGAATAATAAGACTGGAAGCTAGATTCAAACAGATTTAGAAAAGTGTGGAAGTAGAGGAATCTGGAGCATTGACTGTAGACCATTTTTTCAAGAAGTTTAGCTGAAAGGAGGGGCTAATTACCTCTATGGACAGACTCAACTCTTTTTTTATTCTCTGGTACTGTTTCTCCATTGAAATAAACTATGACCATCTCACTGCCTTAAAAATAAAGTTTAGCTGAAGAGAGATAGGATGATAGGTAGGAAAGTTGACAGAGACTAGTGAGGATTTTTTAAGGGAGGAAAACAATAGATAGGGAGAGACTGAAGATTGGGGAAGGGATGCTAATGATTTGCTGATGACATTGAGAAGAAAAGGGATCAAGGATACATGTATGTGGAAGGTTTGCCTCAGCAAAAGAAAGGTCATCTGGGACAGAAGTGAAGGAGGAGATGGGGCAAAGGATGGTTTTGTGGGGTGATGGCTTTCATTGGCTTTTTTCCTTCAGAAGAACATACCCAGAATTGTCACCCAAAATGCAGAGAGGTGGTCAGGTCTGTCTCCTTGGTGACAATTGTTCCTTCCTCCAAAGATACAAAGGCTGAACTGTTCCTGATCCACTTTTTTGCGGGCATTGAATTCATGAAGCAGGAAGAGGGCACTTGTGAAGCTGGCACCTTCCATCACAATAGAGATCCCAAGGAGCAGTGTCATAGAATGGGAAGAGAATTGCATTTTGATTTTAAGAATAGGGGTTCAAATCCTAACTGATTCTTATTACTACCAGGTGGCCTTAGCCACTTAATATTTCTGCTCCTCAGTTTTCTCATCGGTTAAAAAAAAGACAAAAATCATGTTGAACCAGATAGATGGACTGCAGGTTTTCCTCTTGTGGTCCTGTGACACCTTCACTTGTGATTCCTGGATAGTGTCTTTTTCATTCCAGGCCATGATCCCTAAGTTGTGGCCCCTTTCCTGGAGCTCTTCTGTAAGGTTTGAGTCCCCCATCTGAGCTCTTTATGGTCTTTCTTTGTGTTTCTAGAAGTGGTACCTGGAACATAGGGAGTGCTTCATTAGTAGATGCTAGACTGTGTGAAGAACAGCAGACAGACAAGGACAACTGGACAGCTGAGTAGCTGATGGCTCCCTTTCTTTATTATTTGGGGATAATGATCCTTCCACTGTGATTCCTAGACTCTGGCCTTGTGGCTCTTGGACTATGTCCTTTGAATCATAATTTCTAGTTCATGGCTAAATCCCTGTGTCTCCTGAATTATATTTTCTTTGTGGCTACTGGACTGTGATCCTTCTCCTGTGGCTCATAAACTGTGGCTTCTTTTTGTGGGTCTTAGATTCTGCCTTTTGCATTGGGACTTCTGGACTGGGGCCGCTTCACTGGAATTGTTGGATTGTGGGATTGTCCGACCACAGCCTTTCAGTGGTTTTACTGTTCTCTGTGCAATGGGAATCTGTATGATCTTTGGGGGGAAAAGGGCAAAATGATGTAGAACAACAGGAAAGTTTGTTCCAAGCTCTCTCCGTAAGTACAGAGTGAGGAGCTTTAAGGAAAGAAGTCTGTTGCACTCCCATCAGGAACACAACTTTCCCCATCTAAGAAGAAAGACATCTTATGTATGGATCAGAAGCTGTGTCTATAAAGTTCATTTGTACCTAAATCACACAGTCTCAGTTGCTGCAAGGGACTTCAGAGACTGGCTGGTCCCATTCACACCTGTACTTACTTTCACTCCACAAAATTTCCTCTGCCAGATCCAACCACTGTCTCTAGAGCCCAGCCATCCCAGGTTGGGATAGCTTTGATTGTTAAGTTTTTCCTGACCTGAAGCCTAAATCTACTTCTTTTGCGTCTTTTGTAGACTTTCCTAGTTGTGCCTTCTGGGCCAACTGGAACAAGTTAAATCCTTTTTCCATGAGACAAGTCTTTTACATCCTGGAAGATGACTATTCTAAGATGTTTACCTCATCCTCGTTCCTTTTTCTCAGGCACTTTCCTTCTGAGTCAGGATTCAGGATTTCATCTGATCTTCATAACAGTCCCATGAAGGATCCAGGGCAGGGATTATTAATTCCCATTTATAGATGGGGACACTGAGGTTTATATGAAGAAAGTGACCTGGCTAGATAATGACAGAGCTGGCACCGGAATCCCTAACCTCAACCTCTTTTCATTGGACCCTGATGCCTTTCATAGGGGCAAGAAATAAGGTTGAGACCTGAAATTATTATATTCTAGAAAGATAGCATTAGGGTGCCTTTGACAATCTGAATACACAGGACTCTTAAGTGGCATTTCCAGTGTTTAATTCTGGTTAACATTTCCCTGCCTAACACTAATAAGAGAGTGAGGCAGCAATATAAAATCACTGGTTCCTTGGGGTATTTGGAAGTGAGTCAGGCAGCTGTACAAGGTTTGTCTGAGCCTTTCATTCCAGGGAATCTGTCAAAGAGCCAGGATGTTCTCATCTTGTGATGATAGGTGGCTCCTAGCTCAATTCTAAGCTGCTATGTGACATCACTTTCTTTTCCCTCTGGGTCTCAACTTCCTTGTATGGAAAATGGGAAAAAATCATTCTTTTTCTTTCCTCCCAGGAGCATGGAGAACTCAGAGGTGGGAAGATGAAGGGGGAAGGGGGCAGCTGGGCAAAGAGTTTAGCTTTAGGTTATTAGAGAAGCTGCCAGCAGCAGGTGAAGGTCCCATCATTCATCCCTTTGGGGGAGCATACTATGCCAGGACTCTCTAAAGGAAGGAAGGGCAGGAATAGGGCATGGAAAGAATGCTGGAGAGGGGCTTAAGGAGCTCTGTCATTGATTAGCTATGTGACTGTGGGAGTCCTAACGTACAATAAGAGAGCGAGACAGAACTCTGAGCCAGTGACACTTTATTAAAAGGTCCGTGGTCCCATCTAATGAAGGGGACCTCAGAGCTTCCTCATGACCTGAAATGCCCCGTTCTTCCAGGACTTTGTTTTTATAGGGGTTTGATTCACAAACATACAAGAGGCATGTAAAATACAGAATCTCACTTGTTGATAGGTCTTGCTGTTGAGGGCCAAAAACTACATATCAGCAATGAGATCACAAGCTGGGCAAAGCTTAGGGCACTTCCCTAACTCTCCACTAACTAAGTGATCGTAAGATGGTCACTTATTTATGTTGGACAAAAGAGAATGGTCCAGAGGTACAAAAATAAGTTACATTAAAGCCTAAGGCCCACTAAAAGAGCCTGTCTATCTTATATGACTGTGTAAAACATCAAACTGGTCAACACTGGCTAGAATAGAGTAGGGGTCCAAATGAATCATTTCTCACATGACTTAGGACGTCACATCCTTTCTATGAATTTCATTTTCCTCATCTGTACTTAATGAGCATAAGGAGACCTCAAGGGGGTCTGTGAATCTTGGGGAAAGGAGAAACTAGTGGGGCAGACAGGACCTGTACAGACATCGACAATTGAAGTGTGTGGCAGCTCCAGCCAGAGAGGTTTGAAGAAAGAAGGGAAGATAATAGGAAGCTTTGGTCCTGAACTGGCCCTCAGGCCTGGGTCTTGGTCTAAGCTGGTCTTTGAGCTTGACCTAGTCCTTAGCTATAAACTATTTAGTTGGATTCCCTTTAGGAGATGCTCTGGGTCAAACACAGGAAATGGCATCTCCCAGTATCTGCTAGGCAGGTGCCCAAAATAGTGCAGTATGAACTTTAAATTACTGTTTCTCTAAAAGTATAACTATTCTGAGCCAAGAAAAAGGTTCAGGTCTAAATTCACTTTTGGCAGCCAAGTTTGAGAGAACAAAAAAAAATGAATCCCTTGCTTCCTGAATGTTAGCTTGAAGAAGGGTCCCCTAACATTATGAGCTCTTCAGTCTGTCTCCTTGGGCAGACACCATGTGCAAGCTGGCCCTGAGAACCTTCATTTCAGCTTCTGGGATTCCACTTTGGATGTCATAAAGACTGTGTTACAGGGCTAGTCCTTCCCCTTGCCCGTGTGAGTAGTAAAACCAACCAAGTCTGGTATGATGTGGCAAGATAGAAAGGCTGCTGAACTTAGAAGGAGCAAACCTGAAGTTGAAGAATACTACTCCGACATTTACTAGTCATATGACGCAGAGTACATACTTTACTCCTAAAGCCTTAATTTCCTCATCTGAAAAAATGATGGAATAGAGGTATTCTCTGTGTGTCTGTATAGACATATGTATGTGTGTGTGTGTATACACACACAGAGAGAAAGAGAGAGAGTCTGGGTTTTTTCAGTTGAATCAGAGATATGAGCTAGGTGTTTCTGTTGAATCAATCAAAGTCATAAATCAGGAACAATCAATCGATCGAAGGAATAATGAAATACTTTTAAACCATTAGCTAAAAAGAAATTATGTCCCACAGGAATTGTGATTCACTGAGAAGATTCCCAGTGAGGCTTGAGTAAAACTGGCAAGTCAGTTTGAAATCCAGGATATTTCAGTAGCAGATCAGACTAGTGTGGAGTACGTTTAGCCAAGCCTTTGAGAAAGAACCATTTAGGTGATGTTGGAGACCATGTGTCTCTGCTTCCCCCTCTTCTGCCTCCCTGCTTTGACCAGAGAAGGATCTCATAAATCCTAGAATGTCAAAAAATTTGGACTACCTGTTAATGACAATGTGATAGCGAATAGCAGCATCTCCATTTGGACAAACTAGATACTATGGAAAGGTGGATTCAAGGACTCTACAAAGAGCCAAACAGAAAGCTATGTTTAAGGGGAATTTTTTAATTCCCCTTAAAAGGAGAGAAATAAAGGGAGAAATGGACTTCTGTCTAACCAGGAACCAAGAGTTACTTCTTTGCCACATCATTAAACTTGAGTTCACTTTCCCTTATATTCTGTATGTACTTATTCCTTGTGAGCTTCAATTTGGGAAGATATAGTTTCTTTAGTTCAGTTGCTTTTCAGTCATGTCCAACTCTTCTTATCCTCATTGAGATTTTTTTTTGGCAAAGATACTGGAGTGGATTGTCTTTTCCTTCTTTAGCTCATTTTACAGTTGTGGTATTAAGGCAAACAGGATTAAGTGACTTGCCCAGGATCATATAGCTTTCAAAGTGTTTGAGGGCAGATTTAAATTCATGAAGATGAGTCTTCCTGATTCCAGACCTGGCATTTTACCCACTGTACCACTGGGTGCCCCATGAACTATACTATACCACCTTAATGTCTACCTATTTCTAAACACTGACTAGCTAATTGATATTAACAGATAGTCTTTGGAGTAGTTACACTGTTGGGGGCCCATGAATAAATACTACTGGACATATTCAGCCTCTGAGGCCCTAGACACCTCAGGAGAGAAATAATAGCCATACTTGGAGGCCCAATTTACTATTCCAGTGCTAATTGTGAAAGTGAGCCCAGAGCCCTTGCTATAATACCAATAATAAGGGAAAATCTTTGTTTCCTCTTACAGAAATAAAACTCTTTAAGAGGGCAAAAACTTTCACTTTTTATCTTTGAATCTCTATAACCTATCACCATCTCTGACCCCATACTAAGAGTTTAATAAATGTTTATTGACTACTTGATTGATTGAACCTTTAAGCACTATATAAATATGAGTTGTTATTTTTGTAATTAAGCCTGGCTAGCCAGATTGTCTGTGGACCCCTCTCCCCTTGAGGGGAAGAGTGTGGGGATGGTTGCCTACAATCCTTCCCTTGGGGCTGAAGTACTAGCAAATATGAGAAAACGTGCAGAGGCCCCAGGGCACTGTACGGGGCACCAAGATGGTTCCCAAGCAACGTTTCTTGCCTTTTGCTTTTGCTTGTGCATAACAAGCAGCTTGTTGGTGAAAAATAAAACAGATTGTGTAGCAAACCCAAGGAGTTATAGACTTTACTGTGAAAAACAGCTCCTTTAGCAATTCTGAGTCCCAGCAGAGCGCGATCATTGGGCACCAGGCTCAGGAGCATCAATCATGTTCCGCGTCATGTTTGCCCTGGCCCTGTGTGTGTGCATGTACATGTGCATGGCTGTTTGGTCCATGAAGCTATGTGTGCAATACTTATCTCAGAGTGGGCCTATGTGCCATTTGGGGCACGGGGATGCTGAGTGTACCTGCACTGTTGGTGTGCATGTGGATGCAAGTGTCTGCATGCCATTGGACTGTGAGGGGCTGTATGTGCATGTATCTGTAGTTCCTTATGCAGGTAGGTGGGTGCCTTTTGGGCTGATCTTGTGTCTGCATGTCCCTTGTATCAGGGCCTATGTCTCTGGGGGCACAATGGTGTTACACACACCTTCTGCATATGTCTGTGTACTGTGATGCAAATCTGCCTTGGGGCATGGAGTGTTCCTGTGTGCACTCGTGTGGTGGAGAGCACTGTGTATGTTCGTGCATTTATGAGTATGTAGCTATCTGCTGGGGGGTCTCTGTGTGTAAGAGTGTGCATCTGGGGACTTCCTCAGGCTGGCTTTGCACTTTCAGGTTTTAGGGCACACAATGTCGTTTTTACCTCTGCCTGTCACTGAGACTCTCAGCTGGGATTTGTCCTTGAAACCCTCCCCATCTCCCCCAAAACCTTGGCTTCTGACAGTCCTCCCCATAGCTCCACGTGTCAATATTTGCAGAAGGGAAATCTGAATGAAGATAGTGAGTTAGCCGTGACATGATAGCCACATAATCTGGGAACTGCTGATATGCCATCCAGAAAGCACGAGGGCCCCCCGCCGGCCCTCCCCCTAGCTTGGCTCCGGCCTTGTCCACACCGAGTGGGCCGTAAGCACATCCCTTTCCCTCACGAGGTCTCCGTTTCCCCTCTGCATAAGAGCCCTGCCTGCTTCCCTTCCAGCCAGAGCTGTTGTGAGGTCAGATGGGAAGGCTCACAGAAACCTATTTTGTAAGCACAATGGGACAGAAATGGGAGCAACTGCTCTTCCTGTCTGGGAGCCAGCAGCATCTATTAACATATCTTTTGGTATGTGGGATGGAAGCTGCCCCCCTCTCCCTCACTCTCCTTATACCCCTCTCATAGATGCTAAAATCTCATCTGTCCGTATTCTTCTCTGGCTGGGATTGTGGGAGAAGGAGGTATCACTGCTGTGGAAGAGGTAGGCTCTGGGAGCGGTGGGCACTGGGACTGAGGGACAGGTATGGCTGTTGAAGGTGGGTGGGCAGTTAGTGTGGGTATGGTAGGTGCTAGGCCTACAGAAGTGGGCACTGGAGTTTCAGAGGAAATAAGTACTAGGACTATGGAAATAATAGGCTCACAACATCAGAAGTTTTTACCTTATGTAATGCAGTACAATGAAGTCTTTGGCTCCCTTCTCAGAATAATGTTGTTTTAAACACATAAAATAAAATATATTGAATTATAAAGGTACTCTATTATACTGAAATGCAAGGTATTAAAAATATAAAAAAACAAAATCACAGCCCCCAGGTTAAGAACCACAACTGTAGGAGCTTTCAGAGGGGTGGATGCCAGACTAAAGAATAAATTCCAGTGCTGTAACAAAGTCTTTCGGAATTGTTAGCCTTTAGATATATTGATCCATGACTGTTTCTTCCTCCCTACCTTCCTCCTATCTTCACCTGGCTTCATCTATTCCTATTCCCCATTAGTGATTTTGGCTTCTTGAGGTTCAGCTAAGTTAGAATGGGCCTATAAGGTGCTGCAGTGGATAGAGTGTTGGCTTGAAGTCAAGAAGACTCATTTTCCTGAATTTAAATCTGGTTTTGGACTTATTAGCTATGTGAGCCTGGGGAAGTCACTTAACCATGTCTACCTCAGTTTCCTCATCTGAAAAATGAGCTGGAGAAGGAAATGGCAAACTACTTCAGAATCTTTCCCAAGAAAACTCCAAATGGGGTCCCAAAGAGTTGCTCATGATTGAATAATAATTATTAAAGTACCCCCAGCCTCCAATCCAGATGTCCAGAAAATATGGCTTAAACCATTTCTGTTATAAATGCTGATGAACCTTGGCTCTACCTGGCCATTCCACCAGCTGCTTTATCCCCTTCCATTGGCAAGAGGAAAATGGGTTTTTAATAGCATTCTTTGTCCTCCCTTCTATTTCACGCAAAGCCAGGCAAGCAAAGAATGATTCTGGTCAGGCTCAACTCCCCAAACTCCCCTTTCTACCCTAGAAGAGTCTGAAATGAAGGCAGCTCCAGCTATTTTTCTATCTATATAATTCACAGGCTTAGACTTTTCTTTCACATCCCACAAGGTGATTTAGGCTATAGAAAGACCTGAGTAGATGTGAAAACTGGTTTTCACTTTTTACTTGCAATGAGGTTTTGGTAGCTCAATGCTCTGTGTGTGTTTAATGGTGAAAACCAGGCCCACAAGCCGTGCTTGATCTCCATTTTTGGGGCTCTTGATCCCCTTCCCTAATGGGCACCGAGGTAATCATTAGGAAAACTTTTGAGGATCAGTTGTGAGGTTGTGTGGCCCCATCCCTCTAGGCAACCTTCCTCAGAGAAGGAAATCAGTGTGTGAATACCCTGGAAGAGCCCCCTCCAGGCTTGGGTGGTGTTTGGGGAGAACGTTTATGGATGGCCCTTCACTGTTGTGATTTAATGGCGTTTCAATCATCAGGAGAGATGAACAGGTATTGTCAAAGCTGGTCAGGGCTGTTCTAACCCAGCTCCCACGCACAGACACTGGGAAGATGACAAACTCCCCGGGAAGTTAGAAGAATGGTTAAGGGCAATGATGCACGGAGTGGTCGGCTGATATATCAGAGATGGGATGCTGCCTTAGGACCTGCCTGAGTTTATCAAACAGTACAGATGAGATTTCTGACAAAATGAGTGAGAAATAAAGTATTACCACAGCTCTAAGTGGGGGGTACTATTAGGATGCCTCTCAGCTTTCTGCCCCCAGACTCCTGCCCCTGACCAAAGCCACCAGCCTCTGCAAGGATGACCAGC
>JAJPUD010010102.1:0-30356 GCA_023553655.1 Myrmecobius fasciatus
TTCAAATTCTGGTTCTCCTACTTACCTCGAAGAGATCACTAAAGCTTTATGGGCTTCAATTTCCCCATCTATAAAACAAGAAGTCGATGTTAAGCCATACAAACCCGATGGCACCTCCAGCTCCAAATTCTCTGTGACCCAATAAAAAATGTTGCTCTATTCTTTGCTTAGTATTTATATTTAATTTACATAGTATATTGTAGTTATATGGCAATTCTCCAAGGCCTCATTCAATTTTTTAATTAAAACAGGCCCCAATAGCCCTATTGGCAACAAGATGTAACTTTTACTCTTTCCAAGGTGCTTTGATTCCTTGGTATGATTTTGCCAAAAAGTAAGCTTCTGATGATTCTTTTCTGCTAGCTACAGGTTTTATAGTCCTCACATTCTGGAATTCTTTCTCCAGCCTATTTTGTAAGAGGTGTCGTTGACCTCCATCCCAAAATTTACAGAGGAACGTTCCCCCTGGATGTAATATACTTGAAGCAAAGTTCAAAAGAGACAGACACATATTTATGAGTTTTTGGTGATCAAGTTCCCGAAATCCAGTTGCATTGGGTGCCATATCACTCAAAATCACATCAGCTTTCTGGCCAGGAAGTTGCTCTTGAATTTTTTTGAAGATCTTTGAGTCAGTTACATCAGCAGGACAAAGGAAAATTGCTCCCTCCAATGGAAATACATGAAGAAGATCCACTCCAAGAACAAAACCAGCAGGGGAATTGGGATCTAGAAAATATACAAATAATTTATAAATATCATAATATTTTATTTTCATATCTCCAGAATCTAGCATATCTTATATGTAATAGGTATTCTAAGTGTTTAAACTGAATATTTTCATTGTTATATGAACTTTTTGATAAGTTGAATACATTAAACATATACAAATTCAAAATATCTCTCAATAAATCCATATAAATCAATAAATCCACCCCATGTGCCAACAAATTCAGCCAAAGGAATTTATTAAAAAACTCTTATAAAGATAATTTGAATTGGTGAAGAAGATAACAAAGAAATTGCACATCCTTGAAATATTAAAAGTATAAATTACAATGATAATCTTTGATTTCTTATAAATCCAAATGTTTTATCTCATAAGATATTGTATGTAAAAATTCCTTTCTGTTTCTGTCCATATGACCTTTCTTGGAACAAATGAATATTCATACTTTAGTTTTCCTACCCCCATTTAAGTTCTGTTCATTTACCTCTGTTATTTCCCTGTACTTAAACTAGGTTTATTAAGTCACTTAGAATATACATATATTAAAAGTACACTCAAATGTATCTTAATCATAGGTGCTAGGGGTCAGAAGGGTCCTCAGAGGGAAGTCATGAAGTCTAACCTTGACCTGAACAAGAATCCTCTCCTGTATTCAATAAGTGGTCACCAAGGATTTTCTTGAAGACCTCCATTAAAAGGAAAACTACTTCCCAAAGGAATCCATTTCACTTTTGGAGAGTAAATGGTTAAAATATTTTCCTCTAAATCAAGCTTGAATATCTCTTTGCAATTTATACCCACTGTGCCTACTTCTTTCCTCTGACTTCAAGCAGAGTAATTTTAATCCCTGCCCCCCAAACAGCCCTTCAGATATTTGGGAGCAGCTATCAATATTCACCACTACGATCATCCTTTCAACAAGTCTCATTTTTTCCAAAGCTAAATATTTCTAGTTCTTTCAAATGATTTTGATAAAGGATGAGTTTTAGACTCTACTATCCTAGTTGCCCTTTTCTGGAAACTCTCTAGTTTATCAATGTACTTCTATAAATATATTACCTAATAAAAATAAAAACTCGGTGTGATCAGGACAGTACAATAGGACCATCACCATCTTTATCCCAGAAACCTTAACAAACTATGACAATTAAATAGACACTTCACCTGTGCCTGCAGCATTGACTTTCTGGACAGCTACTTGACTCCATGCTCCAGGGGCAGCACCACAGTCTAATACTCGAAGCCCAGGACGGAAAATTTGATACTTCTCATTTATCTCCAGAAGTTTAAAAGCACTTCGGCAACGGTAATTTTCCACTTTTGCAGCTTTCACAAATGGGTCTTTCAAGTGCCTCATCAACCAGAGATGCTCTGTAGATGTTTTGCCTTTGTGCCTGCTTATTGTAGTGTGAAACCTCTGACACTGAAGGAAGACCCAAGCTGACTTCTGGTATCTGTTTTATGAGAAGAAATAAGGGAACCTCTTGCTTTTAAATGAGAGAAGACATTTACAATTTTTTAGTTTCCTTACAAAGAAAATCTACTTTTTAAATACTAATAAAAAATTTAAAAATACATTTCCAAGTACTTATTAACATCGCATTTCCAAGGTTCATTGTGTTTATTAACTTTATATGTCATGCTTTAACATTTTCAGAGAACTTTCCTTCACTATCCTTTGAAAACGCAGAAGTGTTACCAAGTGGAAAAACAGGCTTCAAACCCATGTCCTCTGACTTCAAGTGATTGTTATCAATAGAGAATTCCTTCATTCAACAAATAGTTAATAAGTATCTCTAATGTAATGAGCCTTTTACTAGATGACAAATACCAAGATGAATAAGCCACCACCAGATCTCTAGGGGATCTTACCATTTGATTTGCTACTGAAACCACATATATGTGTCCTCTCCAACATTGAAAGCAGGAACTGCTTGTTTTTCTGTCTCCCCAACTTAATGAAGTGTTTTGAATATACTAAGTACTTTAATAAATGCTTATTTGTTTATTCATTTTCTCAGACTCTAGTTCACAGGAAGTTAAAAAAAATTTTTTTTTTTTGCTCGACCTGGAATTTGATCATATAAGGCAAGTCATCATCAAAGCAAGTCTACAACTGATTTCACCCTATGTCTAACCATACCCTTTCTGTTACATAATTTGTCCATAATCAAACAGCTAGTATGATAGACACAAATCTTCTTGACTACAAGTTGACCTTCAATCATCTATGACATTTTACCTCCATTATAATCCCATGAAGTCATTAAATTATAATCTAAAAAAGTGAATTTAAGGGAATTTTATGTCTATCAAGCAGCTGTCGCAATTTACACAAATTATGAATCATCAAAGTAGATTTGAAATCGCAATTTAGTTAAATGTTTTCTGCTGACAGAATGTGACCAAGTGAATGGTAGCAAAGGGTCTCAAATGAAATACTGCTGATGCTCACTGTGAGGCTATTTTTTGCTTTAAAAAGCAATTTTAAATATCTATTAATAAAGTTGTAATAATTATATATGAATACATTCACATGTTTACAATAATGTCAGATGAGATAACTGCAAAACAAATCTTAAAGTGCTATCAATATATAGATTTATATATACAAATGTATTTTATTATATCATTATATATTGTATAAATATGTGCTATTATATAAGTGACATAATATATGAATCATATGACAATATTTATATTATGCAATTATATTGCCATTATATTAGATATTCTATTAAGATGTAACACTAGGGACAGTTAAGTGGCGCAGTGGATAGAGCACCAGCCCTGAAGTCAGGAGGACTTGAGTCCAAATTTGGTCTCAGACACTTAACACTTCCTAGCTGTGTGACCCTGGGCAAGTTGCTTAACCCCAATTTCCTCAGCAAAAAAAAAAAATGTAACACTATATTCTTATAACATATATATGTATATACATTATAAATACACATATGTAAATGTATACATATGAAAAAACACATTATATACAAATGACATTGGACAATACATAAAATATATACTATATATGACAATAATACATAATCAAATAGCTAGGTAAATTTTAGTGTTTGCAAAGTACTTTACAATTTTCCCTTTGATCCTCAGGACAACACTGAAAAGCAGATGCTTTCAACCTAGTTTTGTCCTTGTTTAATCATTTTGTCAAGTCGGACTCGGTGACCCCTTTGGAGGTTTTCTTGGCAAAGATACTGGAGTGTTTTGCCATTTCCTTCTCTACTTATTTTACAGATAAAGAAACGGAGGCAAACAGGGGGACAGGGTGAAGTGACTTGCCCAGGATCACTCAGCTAGTGCTCAGGGACACATTAGCTTCTACCCGAGGCCATATTTGAATTCGGCTCTTCCTGATTCCAGGCCAGGTATTCCATCCTCTTCGCTACTTAAATTCCCTGTTTTACAGATGAGGAAACTGAGGCAAATCGCGTTTAAGAGACTTAGCCAGACTCGCTAATAAGTAACTAAGGCCACATTTGAACGCAAGGTCTTTCTAACTCCACGGCCAGAGATCTATCCAGAGCACTCCTTTTTGTTAACATAACTTTAGAGACCATCATTTGAGGAATTGCCCTTATCGTTCGGTCCTCCGAGGTCATATATATGTGTGTGAATAACGAAATCCAGACCTTGGAGAAAGGATGACCCATACGTGTCCCTAAATGAGGCCATACTGACCTCGACCTTGGCCCTGCTCCTGAATTAGCAGTGTGACTTCAGAGGGGGGAATCAGTTTCAATTATCAAATGAGAGGCTTAAATGCTAAGTGCTCCGCTGTGGGGACTCGGTTTCCGGGGTCGGAGGAAAAGGTGCCCGGGCTTACCCAGCCATGCGGCGATCTTGCCGTGACCACGCTCCCGGTGCTCTATGGTCGTCGCTCCCCCGCGGCGACCAGAAACTACTTTTTCAGAATATAAAGTTCCGGCTATGACTGGGGTCGTTGGCTGGAGAGGAAGTCAGAGTGTTCCTCGGCAAGCGCGTGGGGAGGACGTGTTTCCTAGCCGGACATCTTTCCGGAGTGCATGTTGGAAGCCGGGATTCAGGTACCAAGAGTGGGATGCCAGGTCTGGCTGGCCGCTTACTTCCCCCGGGAGACGGCCCTTTCTTCTGTTCCCCCAGGCCTGAAGCCTTCCTTCTCTCTCCATCCCCATCCTCACCCCTCTCCTTTCTCCCGAGACGGCGACCCCAGTTCCACAGCCCTTCGTCCCTTCCCTGTGAACCCCAGTATCTCTCTACGGTGTACCCCATCTCGTTCCCTCTCCTTGGAAAATTTGACCCTTAAGCCTTCCTCTCCTGACCCGGAGTCCTGTCCCCCGCCAGACCCTGTCGTCAGCATTGATCCTTTCCCCCTCCATGAACCCCAACATCTGCTCTTCACCGTCGGGAGATTTCGACCACACTCCGCTTCTCCCCTCTTGGGAACTCGACCCTTCCCAAGCCTTCCTTCCCCCTGAGACTGAGACCCAGGACCCGATCCACAAAAACCTTCTCAGACCGCGACCCCTCGCCCCTTACCCTCTTCCCTTCAGACTTTTGCTGACTCCCTTTCCCAAATCCTCACTCTGCCTGATGAATTCCTCCCTCCCCACACTCTATTTATTGACTATTTTCCCTGTATCTACTTTGCCTTTATTTATATTTATTTGCATGCTGTCTCCCCCATTTGACTAAGGTCCTTGAAGAAAAGGACTCTGTGTTCTCAGCACTTTATACAGTGCTGCAATAAAACTGGTACTTAATATTAATTGATTGAAAAAGATCTTAGTTGCTAGCTAGTACAACCTTTACCTGAAAGGGAGTACCCATTAAAACATACTAGACATATCTTGTATGATTTGCTTGAAGGGGAACATGTTATCTCTTAAAAGTAGCCCATTACAATTTTGGATAATTATTAGAAAATTTTTCATGGCACCAAGTCTAAATATGTTTCTTTGAGCTATTTGCATTTAAACAACTGACAAGTCGAAATATGTATAGAATGATTTTCACACACAAACATACAAATCTGGGCCTTCTTCTTGTCTATCTCTCCCATCTCCTGATATTCTGTTCCCCTCTAGAGACTTCCATCACCTTCTCATACCCAGGTGACCCCACATTCAGACCTCCAGGGCCCCTCATAACACCACCTACATCCCTTTTCAGATCCCTCACCTTCCACCACTCCCCTCAGAAGATCAAGACTTTCCTGTTCCTTTTTTCTCCAGTATCAACAAAATTTATTAGGTATCTACTGGGTATAAGCACTGGATAGGATTTAAGGTTCTGATGTCAGAAAAGTATGAGATTAGGAATCAGTTCTGTGCTCTAGTCCCACTAGTCACCGATTCCCTGTCAGACCATATTAAGACATGAACATCTCTGAACCACAGTTTTTTCATCTGCAAAATGAATGGGGTTGAGTTAATGAGTTAAATGAGTTTCAAAGTTAATTCATGGTCCAGAAGTTGAGGATTTTAAAAGTTGAGAGACTGGTACTCCTCCAAGTAAAGAGACTCATATTAGCCTAGAATGGCTGGGGGTGAGTCTGGGCATGGATGATCTGGAATGAGCAATAAAATTCTCCATCTCCAGAAGAATATTAGATAACTTTTTTCAAGGTACTTTTCATTTCCTGAAGTTTTACCAACACACATTTATATTTCCTTCTTTTCACTATCCCCATACCTTCCCATTACATAAAACTACTTACAAAAAGGCTAACAAAATCTGTATTATTGGCTCAGGGACTACCTATAGATGTGTCTAGATTAAACTTGGCACATATGGTTAGGCATTGATGATAATTTTTGAAGTAAAGAAAATCCCATGGCATCTAGCAATTTACCAAGATACTGGGGTGTTATCCAATATGGTATCTTGTCAAGTGCTTACTGCCTTCTAAAAGGGTCCCTTTCCTTCCTTCCCCTCCCCCCCTCTAGTTTTGAGAGTAGTAATAAAATCAGCAGCTTGCAGCAGGGATGGCAGTCTGACAGTGGACTCTAGGGATACATTAAATACAGAAAGGGAAACTTTAAAAAGATTACCTTTAAGGAGGTTACATTATAAAGGGAGAACTAATATACACATATAAGTATATTTTAGGTAATTTGGCAGCAACCCCCAGTAGCTTAAAGGGGATCAGAAAAGGCATATGTAGAAAATACAAAACAGCTTTCAAAAAAACTAAGAATTCTAAAGAGTTTGAAATAAAAAGGGTGTGAATTCCAGGAATGTGGGGTGAGGTGGGGTCAGTCTGCTAAGACACAGAGATAGGGTGGAATGTTATGGGTGAGAAATGTCAAGAAGCCCAATTTAGAGCATAAAATTTGTGAAAGGAATTAATTCATAGGGCTGGAAAAGGTAGTTTGGGGTAACACTGTAAAGGACAACAAATGCTAAACAGAACTCTGTATTTGATTCTGTTGGTAAGAGGTGGTTTTTTTTGTTTTTGTTTTTTTTTGCTTTTTGCTGAGGCAGTTGGAGTTAAGTGACTTGCCCAGGGTCACACAGCTAGGGAATAAGTGTCTGAGACCAAATTTGAACTCAGGTCCTCCTGACTTCAGGGCTGGTGCTCATAAGAGGTGTTTCTTTCCAAATAACATAATTAGATCTATACTTAAGTCATATTGAATACTCCTTCCTCTCCCATTCTAATCAGTTGTCAAATCCTTAGTAATGACTCTACTGTATACTCCCTTTTTCCCTCTGCTACTGCCACCATCATGCTATATAGACCCTTATCACCAGAAGCCAGGACCATTACAATAACTTGATTGTTCCACCTTCTTCAAACCTTTGCTCTCTTCCACCTTCACTCAGCTGTCAAATTGATATTCCTGAAGGATAGGCCTTGTCATATTCCTATATAGAAATTTCAGGTGACTCCCTATTACCTTCAGGATCAAATATGATATATTTTGACTTAAAGCTCCTTATAACATAGTTCTTTCAAGTCTTCTTGGACCTTACTTCACTGTGCATAATCCAAGATCTAATGATGTCATGACCTTGCAGTTCCTAGAATAAGATTCCCCATCTTTAGAACATTTAAGTGAAAATTGATGGAGCAGGGGCAGCTAGGTGGTGCAGTGGAGAGAACACCAGCCCTGAAGTCAGGAGGACCTGAGTTCAAATCTGGTCTTATTCACTTAACACTTACTGTGTGACCTTGGGCAAGTCACTTTATCCCAATTGCCTCAGCAAAAAAAAAAAAAAAAAAAGGATAATGATGGAGCACTGGACCTGGAGTCAAGAAGACCTGAGTTCACACATGGCTTCAGACAGAGCAGCTAAGTGATCCTGGACAAATTATTTAACCTTTTTAGCTCAGTTTCTTCATTTGTAAAATGAGGATAATAGCACCTCACAGATTTGTAAAGCACTTAGCATAGTGTTTTACATGGGTCAACATAGTAGATATTGTTTGTTTTTTCTGTCAATGCCCTCTGGTTTGTAACTCCTTCATGTAACCTGACTTCTTTGAAGTCATAAATTAAATCCTAGCTTCTACAAGAAACTTTCCTACATCATCCCCTCTTAATGCTAGTAGTGCCTTTCCTCTAAAAACATCAACAGTTTTGCATATGTGTCTATATCTTACTTGTCCATAGTTCTTTGCATCAAATTGTGAACTCCTTGAAAGCAGGGGCCGTTTTTTGTGTGTGTCATCAGTACTTAGCACAGTGCCTGGCACATAGTAGGCACTTAATATTTATTTGACTTTAAGGACAGATCAGAAAGAATAAAGACTTGAGACAAGGATACCAATGAAGGCTCTATTGCAGTAGTCCAGGAAGCTGGTGTTGAGTGCCTGAACTAGGATGGTGGCCAAGGGATATTTGAGATGTTTTAGAGACAGAATCAACAAGACTTGGCAACTGAATAAATATGTGGGAGAATGAGAAGTTGAGACTGGTTCTGAAATTGAGAACCTGAGTAAATGAAAGGACAATGGTACCTTTAGCAGAAATGATGTTAGAAAGCTAAGACAAGGAGGTTTGATGTGTTGGGTGGGGGGAGGAGTCTAATGAGTTGTGTTTTGGCCATTGAGTTTGAGGTCCTATGGATGTGCATTATGAAATGTATAAGCAGTTGGTAATATGGGAATGGAGCTCAGAAGTGAGACTAGGACTAGATAAATAACTCTGTGACAGCCCCAAAATGCCCTTTCCTGGCCATCATTCTTCTGTGATTTGAACTCTAATATTGCCATATTAGGATGTAAGCTCTGTAAAGGCAAAGACCATCTCATTTTAAAATTTGTATCCTTAATGCCTGGCACATCATTCATTTAAATAGTCTTATTCAATACAAAACAAATGAAAAGAAAATCCTATCTTGTAGAATATTTTCTTTCTTTTTTTTAAATTTTATTTTATTTGCAAAACATATGTATGTATAATTCTTCAACATTAACCCTTACATAGCTTTCTGTTACAAATTTTTCCCCCCAACTCCCCACCCCTCCCCTAGATGGCAGGATATCCACTACATGTTAATTATGTTAATCTTGTAGAATATTTTCAAATTAACATTTATTTATTTTGGTCAGGGAGGTGGAGAGAGAATAAATTAAGATTGAGTTGCCTTTAAGTTCCACATATTTGTTCTGGGCACGGATGAGCTAATTGATATTATATATATTCTCTCTCTATAATACTATATATTAGTATTGTGTAAAATATAATTAGTGTTATAATAAAAATAATAGTTATATCAATGGGCTGAGCTGGAATTTGAACCTGGTTGTTCTAACATTTAGTTTAGTGGTGTTACCACACTAGTCCTCCAGTTAATGCCAAATAGGCTGACTGACTTAATATTGATTCATATGATTTATTAGCCCATTCCCTGATCCCTCTTGCCTTAATATTTCCCATAAAAATGGTAAGTCTAGATTTTTACTCACATTCTTTTTTTTTCCACAGAAAGATAAACATGTTCACTTCTCGGATTTATACCTTAGTTTTAGTGATGAAGCCTCAGCAAATTCTTTTAGGAATGAAGAAACGTGGCTTTGGAGCTGGGAGGTGGAATGGATTTGGGGGGAAAGTAGAAGATGGAGAGACTATCGAAGAAGGAGCCAAGAGGTGAGTGCAGTAGACTTCAGTCTGGTATTGGTATAGAGGACTCTTCAGAATAGGAAAAAAATTTGGTTTTAATTCTGAGAAAATACATTTGCAATAAAAAGGCTACTTCCATATGAGAAGAAAAACAAATCCCTGCATTAGTCTAGGCAGCAGTGTCAAGGAACAATCTCACAATTTCACAATCTCCTGTGATTAATTTGACTGATGGTATACAAACTAACACTAACATGACACTCAAAAGACATGCTTAATTGGTTTCATTGCTACCTTCTTATCTCATGGTTTGTGCTGCTCCTGATAAATAAACAAGATATATGCCAAAGTTCTAAGACAGCAGCCTTTCTAAGAATGGCCTATGCCTGAAAGTCTTGAAAAAGTCATTATTTTATGTAATCAAGGCAATAAAAGGCATTTTAGCTCTTTGCAAGTACCCCAAAATAAGGTAATAGTAGTAATAATGACTAGTATTTATATAGCACTTTAAGATTTACAAAGCGCTTAATATATACACTATCTCGTTTGTTCTTTATTATGTAATGATTGAACTTTTTAAGATTATAAGAAAAAGGGAGAAGGCTCAGGATAAAACAATCATTGGCATATTTTTTTATATATTTATTTTATTTTATTTTTTCTAACTGCTAAAGCTTTTTATTTGCATTCAATTTTGTAATGCATTGGAAAGATCTTCAGGACTGAGCCTGGAGAAAATCTAAAAAAGATAATCTCTGAATTTCAGTTATCCAGGCTAATGGAAGTCAGCATGAAAACATAATAAAAACCTCCTTTTTAGTTTTGCTAGAAATATTAAGGAAAAAAAAAATTTAGTCTTAAAACTCTATACTTTTCCTTTTTGACAGGTGGTAGATCAAAAGCCAAGGCTTTCCTTAGGGAAAGTAATCAGAAACTAAAGTAGTAGAAACTAAAGTAGTTTAGTGCCACTTCACCTAACTCTTCTCTAGTTAAGATTGTTGCTACCCAAATACTTCTAATATGATTAGTACCCAAATAAGACAGTGCCTGCTTTCTCATTCCAGGGTAAGAATTTGATTCTAGAGTTGAAGTCCTTTTTAATTCATGAGAAGAACTGTCCAAGAAATTTACTATTCTGAAATATTAAATCCATACTGTTTTTTACCTGTAATAATCTTTTCCTTGATCAAGATTCCTATAAAATGTTATCTCAAGTCAATGAATTCTTGAGACATGTTGGGGGGAATAGAGGAACTATGCCATTTCGGGTATCTCCAAGATAGAAATGGCTTAGATAATAATAAATTAAAATTGTTTCTGGAAGAATTGTATCTGAAATGCACACTGAAAAGTACAGTATTAAGATTTTTTTCTTAGATACCAGAAAACAGGGCAAAGTCCAAAAATAAAGCTAAATGATTTAATATTTTTTCTCTATAAAACCTTTCATATGTAACTAGATTGGCTCATCTAAGTTCTTTCCTTGCCCTCCCCCTTATAGCAATAAAAGAAGAGAAGCAAAGAAATCTAGCCAAGTCATGAAATGAGTAAAAAATTCATAAATAAGTCAATTTATAATAATCTGCATATACTTTCAGTTTGGTAATATTAGGGTTTTTTTCTTAGAAATTTTATTAAAGCTTCTTCCTCTCCAGACACAAGTATAGTTCTATCATTATTTCCCCTAAACACTTTTTGTTAGAAATAAGAAAACTGAGGTTATGTAGAGGGAAATAAACTTCTTGAGTTGATACCACATTGAAACCTATGGAAGAGAATTTTAGAACCCAGAACCACAATTCTCTATTGCTAATCTGGGATGGATCACTGAAAGTAATTATTTTTTGTTCAAAGGTACATACTCAGATCATTTTCTAGATAACTTTACCATAAAGGCCTAAATTATCCCTGTTAATACCACTTTCCATGTTAGTGACTTCCAGCCAACTACTTCATCATACTTTATGAACATAACATGATAAACAGTTTATTAAAATGAATATACATGTTTTATGATATAGAAATGCTCACACTTATGTCCTCAAAACTGTTTATTTTTTAAAATGTTTGTCCTGAGAACCAGCCCTGAAGTGAGGAGGACCCGAGTTCAAATTTGGTCTCAGACACTTAACATTCCCTAGCTGTGTGACCTTGGGCAAGTCATTTAACCTCAATTGCCTCAGCAAAAAAAAAAAAAAAAATGTTTATCCTTTCCACAGCTACTTTACTTTAGAGAAGACTTAATTCTTCTATGTATAGATCCCACCAACCAGTTTATTGGACCTCAAAGCTCTAGATAATCCTTGTTGTAGTTTGCAGCCAAAAACTCACCCTGAAGGGCATCTCCCCTACTGATGGATCTAATTAATTGGTGCTGTATAAAGCAATGTGCTTTTTTTGGTCTAGGCTGGCTTCTTATTGTGTTCAGAAGCAGGAAAAAGACAGCTAAAGTTCCTCTCCTTTCCTTTGAGCCTACATAGTTTATTCTGTCAGACAGTGGTACTACTTTGTAGTCTAAAGAGCAATTCCACACTTGGTCCTTAAGTAAAAATCTAAATTTAAGTATATAAAGTAAACATTGCCTATTGGGCTTGAAACAACATTTGATTCTGCTACACTGGCAACATTTCTTAAGCCATGGCTTTTGGGATCTGTGGTACGTATATAAAAAGTTTTCTACCTATGCACCCCTGTTTTGGAAGTAACTTTATAATCTCAATGATAGTGAAGATAGTAGTGATTCAGCCCTCTCTCTACTCACAAAGCTTCTCATAACTGAATGAGGGGTTCATGAAAATCTGATTTATTATCAGTAAATGTTTGGGTTTTTTTTTAACCTATTTTATATGCCTACATACCCAGGATCATATAAAAATTTCTCAGATTAAAAGAGGTTGAAAGTGGAAAAAGTTTAAGAAGCCTTGCTTTAATTTAACTGAGTTTATTTGAAATACAACCAGACAAGGAATGCTGGATTGATTGGAAGTCAGACAATAAACAAAGGTTTAATGCTTTTTAGCTCTGCAGTGGACCTTTTAAGTAACACTAATTAATCTTAGTTCTTCTGTATATATGTCTTACCTTATTGGTTTCTGACATGGAGATTATAAGACAATTAAATGGCATTTCAGAGATGGTAAAGATGCTTATACACATTATCACAAGTTTCACAACAGTATATGAGGTAAGTACGTCTGGTATTTTTTATCCCCATTTTACAGATGAGGAAATGGAGACTCAGTGTGTTCAAATCCTTATAGCTAATAAATGTCAGGTGTAATTTGTAGATAAATATGCTTCAGGTACAAATTGGGGACCCAATCTTATTGATTCTAAGTCCAACAGTCTAGCATGAACTGCCAGGAACACAACAAAAACAAAGTTAACATACATTAGTGTCAAGTAAGTAACTCAGATGGAATAATGAACATTCCCCCAAGGTGTAAGAAGTAAAACTGCATGTCTGATCAAGCTGTGTTGCAACTCTCAGGATTACAGAATATCCACTTTCCTATGTTTTTTCATGTTAACAAAAGCACATAAGCTCAGTATTTCTGTTTAATTTATTATCCATTAATTTCTCTTTTTGCTATCTAGGGAATTGAATAGCACAGGCACACAATCAAATTCTTTCAAAAACTAGAAGAGTGTCTCTGTCTAATTATCACAGACTGTGAAATAGAGCTTTTAGCTTTGCCAAAGAGGAAATTATTGATAATTCAAATACTGCCACATACTCTGGGTAGATTAACTAAAATTAGTCAAAACATTAAATCGGCATGTAATTTTTTTTAAAATGAGGTCTGCTATCCTGCTGCTACGAAAAGGCTAGAGCCCCTACTGAGAGTTCCCATTATACTTAATTGGAGAGCCATTTACCCTCGAAAAGGAAACATACACAATTTCTTTTTAGGTCAAGTCTAATTTTAATTAACCAGCTCAGGCAGATTCCACCTTTTAAGATATGTTGTGTTTGCACATCTGAGATAGCAGAGCTAAGACAGCAAATGGGAGTTTCATTTCTTAGCCTTGACAGTAAGGTCAAGGCATATTGCAAGCTGAAGGATACATTAGTCTAAATAAAAAACATTTAACCTAATGATTTTTTTTCAAATGAGCAAAGCTTCCCTCACTGCTTGTTACTGGAATGCTAACAGTTATAAACAAGGAAAGTAATTATACTTTGTGCATCTATTGTACCTTTGAGAATGGAGATAAAATGAAGTAAAATTGTATAAAAGTGGTCAGACAATTTGATTATTTTTTTTCTTTGAAACCAAAAAAAATACAAGGGAAAGTATCAATGTAGTTATAATTTCCTGGCTTAGTTTTCCTAGTGTGGGAATTTTAAAAAATTCATTTGTCATAGGTAAGCAAGTTAATGGCAGGATTAGATAATTTAAGATTTCTAACATGTACTCCTTTGTTCGGGCAGACTTAAATTCTCTTGGCATACAAGCTATATTTTTATAAGCATTGTAAAAACATACATAGCTAATTAAATGTAATCTATTGGCTTCATCCTGGACTGGAATACATCGAACTCACAGTGATGTACCCTAATGAAAAGAAGCAGTGATTTAGATAACCCCATACAGTGGCTGATTCAGAAATCTCATTTCTGATTTAGTTGTAATTTATTTAGGTTTTCTCCCAAGATACAGTAAGCAGCAACATAAGATTTGGCATCCCAATTCTATTTTGCTTCTGGTGATAGTAAAATTAAATTTCATCTCCCAAGCATACATTGTTTGGATAGTTATGGAAGTGTCAAGGGAATACAGTATGCTGCTAGAGACTCAAAGTTGTGTTGCAGATAATTAGTACATGGATAATCAAAAGTTGCCTATACTAGAAGTCATTATTAGAAGTCAAATAGCTCCTTCTAGAAACAACATAGGTCTGGAAGCTAATTGATTCATTTTGCTCAAAGATCCTCCAAACAAGGCAAGGCCTTAGACTGATCTGGACAAGTTGGTGTTGTAGAAGAGGAACTGGGCAGAACCATGAAAGCAGATAGAAGTAAAGCAACATAAACAGAAAGAACCACCACCACAAAATAGTAAAAAAAAAAAAAAAAAAGTTGCAAAATTACAAAGAACAGTCTTGACTTCAAAGAAAAAAATAAAAGAAGATACTTTCCCCAACTCCTTTGTAAAGATTGTGGGGCATCCTTGGGAAAGAATAAAATATTACATATGTTGTTAAAACTTTTTTTTCAGTATATGGAATTTTGCTGACTTTTCTTTTCCTTTTTAAAAAATTCTTTGTAATAAATGGCAGGAAAGAGAGGGAGAAACAAAAGAAATCTTTTGATAAAAGATACCAATAAAAATGCTTCTTTTAAAAAAGGACTAGACACATGAAAAAGATGCTCCAAATCACTATTGATCAGAGAAATACAAATTAAGACAACTCTGAGGTACCACTACACACCTGTCAGATTGTCTAAAATGACAGGAAAAGATAATGATGAATGTTAGAGGGGATGTGGGGAAGCTGGGACACTGATACATTGTTGGTGGAACTGTGAATGGATCCAACCGTTCTGGAGAGCAATTTGTAACTATGCTCAAAAAGTTATCAAACTGTGCATACCATTTGACCCAGCAGCGTTTCTACTGGGCCTATATCCCAAAGAGATCTTAGAGGAGGGAAAGGGCCCCACATGTGCAAGAATGTTTGTGGCAGCCCTTTTTGTAGTGGCTAGAAACTGGAAACTGAATGGATGCCCATCAATTGGAGAATGGCTGAACAAATTATGGTATATGAATGTTATGGAATATTATTGTTCTGTGAGAAATGACCAGCAGGACGATTTCAGACAGGCTTGGAGAGACTTACATGAACTGATGCTGAGTGAAATGAGCAGAACTAGGAGATCATTATACACAGCAACAACACTATATGACAATCAATTCTGATGGACATGGTTCTCTTCAACAATGACATGATTCAAACCAGTTCCTATCGTTCAGAGATGAAGATATGTCATATACATCCAGAGAGAGGCCTGAGGGAACTGTGTGGGAACCATAACACAGCATTTTAACGCTTTCTGTGAATATTTCCATGCATTTTGTTTTCCTTCTTAGGTGGTTTTTTTTCTCTTTCTAGATCTGATGTTTCTTTTGCAGTAAGATAACTATAGATATGTATACATATTGGATTTGTCATATAATTTAACATATTTAGCATGTATTTGATTACCTGTCATCTAGGGGTGGGGGGAAGGAGGGGAAAAGCTTGGAACAAAAAAAAAAAAGTTTTGCAAAGGTCAGTGTAGAAAAATCACTCATGTTTTGTAAATAAAAAGCTTTTTAATAATAATAATAAAGGACTAGAACCTAAAAAGTGATGAGGCAAGAAATAGCTCTGAAAGGCAAGCTCCTGAGAATATTTCAAGATATTTAATATTCTTTAATTCTTACCATTAAGAATTTAGTCACTGTTCAGTGTTCTCTCTTTTTGTGCTAAAACAGGGAGCTACTGGAAGAGAGTGGATTGACTGTGGACACTCTACAGAAGATAGGAAAAATCACATTTGAATTTGTAGGAAATACTGAGTTAATGGATGTTCACATCTTTTATGCGGATAGTTTCCATGGGACTCCAAAAGAAAGTGATGGTAAGCAGTATGTATGTGTTGGTGGTGGTTTCAGACAAGGTATCTCTTTCCACTAAATTCAGCGTGGAAAGTTGATATAGAAGGCACGTGTGTCAATTGTAAACTCTGGGTGCTATCTACAGTACTACCTATCTACGGCACTGATTTCTGTCTAGCTGATTTTTCCCTCCTTTAGCACCACTGCTTTAACTAGCTGTAAAGAAGTCATCCAAATGGAACCAGGCCTTGGGCAAAAGTTGCCTTGTTTCCCCACAATTAGAATCAGGGCATTTCCACATTGTGATGAAAATGATATGATTATAGGATGTATGGCAGGAAGATACTTTAAAGATGATCTAATTAGGGGCAGCTAGATGGCACAGTGGATAGAGTATCGGACTTAGAGTCAGGAGGACCTGAGTTCAAATCCAGCCTCAGATACTTAGCTAGCTGTGTGACCCTGAGCAAGTCAATTTAATCCCAATTGCCTCTCCCACAAAATAGTATAATTAAATCCCTTCATTTTAGAGCCAAAGAGAGTGCATTGCTCAGGGTCACCCAAGTACATAAGTAGACCTTTGGTGTTTCCAGAAAAGTTGTTCAACATAGTAAGGACTTTAAATTGAAGCAACCTTTGGTTAATCACATACTTATTATTTGAACCAGGGTTATCTGGCTCTAAATTCATCACTCTTGCCCCTATACCACACATGTAATCACTAGCTGCACCGTTGTGTATAAGATTAAAGAGCCAGAAATGTTGGTGGATTTATGCTCAAGAGTTAAAGTTATGATTTTTAAATATGTAAATCCTTTTGTTCTTCCCACTGTTACAGAAATGCGCCCCCAATGGTTCCAGTTGGAGCAGGTTCCCTTTAGTGACATGTGGCCAGATGACAGCTATTGGTTTCCACTAATGCTCCAAAGGAAGAAATTCCATGGATATTTCAAGTTCCAGGGACAAGATAAAATTCTAGACTACAGACTGAATGAAGTGGAAATTGTCTGAAAAAAGAAAGAAACCAGTGCCTTTAAAAACACATGACATACTTGGCTAGGGAAGCTGGCTTTTGTACAGCCTTATTTCAGCTATGTGTAATTTAAGCAGGGGTTTCACTATGGTTTTTAAGTCGATTTAATACTCATTGTTTGGAGAACAAAAGGAAGCTCTAAAACCTGAAATTTTCTTGCAATTGTACATGTCACATAATAAGGACACCCTCAAATATGGACCAGGAGTCAGAAGGCCATTTTGGTTTTAAGAAGTGACAAGCATGGGACTGATTCATGGTGTAGCAACTTGTCAGTGAGTGAAATGTGCTAACAGTTCACACTAGGGGGCAATAGCCACTACAGAAAAGTGGGATGTTTCCACATTTTCTGGAGCCATAAGTCTTTTTCTTTCCTGCTAAAGATTCTGATAGATAATGTAAAATGACATGCCTTGTGATTTACAAAATGCTGACTGGATTCTTACTGGCCTTACTAAATTGAGAGACTATTTCAAAATCATGCCTCTGAATTCCTACAAGGAGCTAGTCAGACAGAACCTCTTGTTCTTTAAGAAGACAATTATCTGCTTCTTTGACAGAGTAATCTTTCCTCATCTAATCCCAGTAACATTTTACCAGATTATAAAAATAATAATACAAGTCATGTTTACAAAGTTTTTTTTAATATTTTACAAATAATTTTTACAAACATCTTATTTGATCTAAAAAAAATCACCCTATGATGAGCTCTTACTTTACACAGGACACTGGGCCTTCCAAGGGTGAATCACTTGCCAAGGTCATAGGGCTGGAGAGGGGGAAGGGCCCAGCACTAAGAACTTGGTCTGCATCCTTACCTGGTACTGCCTTCATATAATTCTATAGAAAGATATTCTACAGAAAAAGTCACCACACACAGTTACACCTTTTACATACCTCTTAAAAATACATTTAATTTACATTTGTTCATATATATGTTTTATTGATAAAAGTTTTGGAGTGTAATCAATCATTTGTAAACATTTTCCAGTTCATCAACTGTAGTAATAACTAATTCCTGCAATTTGATAAAGTGCTTCATACATAAAACTAGTACAGCAAAGCAAAAGAAATGGTAAATCAGCCCAACCAGGAAAGAAAGATTTTCATTTTAGTCAAACCAGCTTTGCACTCATTCATTAGGTTTTCTAAGATGAGTAGAATGTTAAAGATTTTTTTCTTTCTTTCCAGGTATTATTGAATAAACTTAAGCTCCTAAAAAATGGGTGGGACCTAAGAGAACCATTAAGGACCATTTAATATAAATTTTCACATGTATATCTCATGATTTGTGACAAGACTCGTCAACTTCAAAAAGCTCTGAAATGTAATCCAAGGTAATAAGGGACATGTTTTTGTTAGTAAAACACTTAACAGAATAGACTTCCAAAATTATTTATGCCAACAAGTTTTGGTGTTGTCTAGACCTGTCACAAGTCACTTTTTTTGAATTAGTGTAGTCCCATATTCAGAACAGTGTACTCTGACTCACTTTTCATTGAAGCTGATGATTTTTAGACACTGACATTGAGCTACTTTGCTTACCAATGGCCTTTCTTTGAAGGGATTGGCCCCTCAGAGGAATGCAGTGGGAAATTAAGTCTATCTGATGGCTTTTGGCTGTGTGAGCAGGGACCTCAAATGGCAAAATTGATTCCCAAATCCCAGATCAACTGTGTCATCTTCATTGCTCTTACAGTTAAAGTTGATTCAGCAAATGGCTCTTCAAGAAGATTTCATAATCATAATTGACTCAGGGCTAAGACATCAAGTTGAGAGGAAGCTCCCTGATCTATTCCTGTTTTTCTGTAGGTTAGGTCAGTTTCCCTCATTCTCCCTGGGATAGTCCCCCAAAACTAAGGGGATAGATATACCATTAGGGTATAGGGTACCAAAAGATGCACTACAAAGTCCTCCACTACTGTTTAAGGAAAAACAAAATCCAAAAAAAGGGTAGGTCCCTATTTAAATAAAATACAACCATAACATTTAAGAATAAGGATTACTTTTTTCAACTCTTGATACTATGGAAATTCTTTTCAGTAGAGGAACAAGCAGAAATCTGGCTCTACTTATTAACATGGTTAGTTCCATTGTAACTGAACAGCAGAGGTGCTCCCAAAAAGGGCAGCTGGAATGGACTGCAAGCTTCTCTCTGAAAACTGAAGGACTAGTTTTGAAGATGAGTCCATTTTATCAATTTGTCCTTTGGATCTTGAGTTTTGTTCCTCAAAAAGTCTATTGTCGGTAGATGATGAGAAAATAATGACCTTACACATCTGATTCAACTCATGACTTGTCATAATTTACTACAAGCTCCAAAAGCATCATAATTAGTACAAAAAAGGAGGGAAAAAAACTTTAGAAATTCTTTGGTAGTATATTTCCTTCAAGTGAGTGTTTTAAATTAGGGTAACATAAAAAATATATATATATATATAAAACACATCTCTCATAAACTCCCTCTTAACTAATGACTGTCCAGCATGTCAACTGAAAGTTCTTAAATTAATACCATTTGATATCTATACTTTTCATGGAAGCACATACTAAATCTGCAATGATCTCAAATATTGAAAGCAACCTACCACCTTCCCCCCAACCAACTATTCCAGTTTTTTATTATGTTTAGAACATCCAGGAAAAAGAGGCTAGATCTGGATCTCTTTATAATATGCACTCTAACAATGGACTAGACTATGGCATTGTCTCCTAGGCTCTGTACAAAGACTTGAGGCCCTAGGACAGCAGGATAACATGCAACTTTAGAGTCCCAAGAGACTTCAATATAATAGCAGTGAAGGTGTAGTAAGCAGTTTGCAGCTGTGTAGACAGGAAGGAAAAGGCCCCATGGGGTTTGTACAAATAAATTTTATGTTATATGGCTTAAGCAAATCACAGTACAAAAGAGCACAGCACATACACACACACACACACCAAAAAAAAAAAAAAGATGTATTGATCCACTCAAATTGGGTATAGATCTTATTTCTGTAAAAGGGTAATGGATGATAGGCAAAACAGAAATCTAGAAGGCAAATCTAGAAGACTGTACCACCTCTCTCTTGGCCAACTCTATAGAGACCAATAATTCTCTGAATAGAACTTGAATTCTATTTTTAGGCTCTAAGTAAAGCCCTGCATCTTCTCTTTTCAGAGAATAAATCTGTTCAACAGTAAAAACAGACCACCTTCCATTACATATTGTTTTAAATGTCACATTCACTTACACAAGTAAAGGTCAGCTTTCCTAGTAGAACAGAAGAAGTGAACCTTAGGGCAGTAAATTACAGATCCAGGTGCCATTAGTGTTTTCTCCCAAGTGACCCTTATGCCTTTAGTTACTTCATGAATGCAAAGCAAACATCTGAAAAATGTGCTGACATCCACATGAAGTACACAGTTCACAAATCTTGCACTTCCGCACATATCCTTTTTAATGAGTCAAATATAGCAATGTGCTTTGAGACCAGACCCCTGGTACAGCCATTTGAGCCCACAAAGAAAAGCCCTCATTGTGCCTGTGCCAGAAAAGTGAATTAGCTTATCTGTATAAATCAAGTATTTTTGGTTATTCTGATTTTTTCTCCTGTAGCAAAAGAGAATGCTTGGTGGCTTCTATTTTTATTTTAGAATCCTTCAAGCTACATATTTTAAAATTTAAGAGGTCAGAATACAATATTACAATAGCAGAGAAAATTTCCTTTGAAACCTGACAAATACTCCATGAGGGCAATATTTTCAGAATGCATGCTGCCCATTTAGAGCCTTTTCCAATTTTTCTGTCCTTATAACAATGAGAAAGGTAAAGTCTAAATAGACCCAAAAATCCCTGATGTGGAGAAATCCAGTTCATTTTCAATTCCACAGAGAAATGTTCCACTAGGGATTTGGAATAGTAGCATATAAATGCAAGAAATGACACCACCCATCCTTACAGGTCTTGACCAAAGGATATCTGAGAATTCTCCCACTTCATCACGGTAGAAAACAGACCTGAAGAGTTACACAATAAACTCCATTGAGTAAGAGCTCAGCTAAGGAAGAGAAGGAATGAAATTAGCAGGAATGTTCCACTCCCTCAACCAGGAGTTGTGCCATCAGGAAACTAGCTGGTGGTTTTATTTTTTTTTCCTTTAATTCCCAAGGAACACAGATTCTCTCTTGTAAAGGCCAGTATATTTTAAGGCACAACTGAAATAAAAATCATGATCCTCTGATTTCCTCATCTCATCTTCACCACACCCTTCTCAAACTTGGTATATTCTGTACTTTCCAATATGAGCAACCAAAATAAAAGTGGCATCTTTTTAGAGAATTAGTTTCTAGTATTTGACAGACTATTCAATTAGTTCACTTTAATATGCCACATATTTTGGTCCTACTTTTGTGCAATAAGACAGATCATGCCATTAGCTACAGAAGAGGGTAAAAGTGAAAGAATGGAAAAAGAAATATGACAGGCCTTGCCAAATTCAGAATCAGTCTAAGAAATATACCAAGATTCCTAGTGTTTGTCTCTAGCTGCCTGGAATAGACACTGTAGTTTCTCCAAAAGAAAACTAATACTGTGTACCTACCAGGTAACAACCCTCTCTCCATAAACAAAATGGTCTCCTACACACACACACACACACACACACACACACACACTTTGAAACTGAAAAAGTTCTAGTGTAAGGCAATTTGTTCAAGAGCATTAATTACTTTTTAGGCCTTTCACTTAAAACTCATTTTGAAAAAACAAAACAAAACATAATTTCAACCAAAAGGCATGAATGCACCAAAATAAATCTGCTACATGTGAACTTTACCCTCTTATCGCTCCCACTCATCTGTTCAGTTAATCCTGACCCATAAAAGGCAAAGAAATCCAATGAATTCTGATTAATTTTATCTGTCCTCTCAAAAGATGAAACAATTGTCATCAAGAAACTAACATTCACTCCTAAACAACTTCACTTACATGAATGTCATCCTTAATCTTTCAGCCTTCCTAGAGACTTGAATAATTACCTTTCATAGACTTTATCTACTGCTTCTCACTGCCAGAGAGGAAATCAGAGTGCATATATTGGGGAATATGGTGGTGGAGGGAAAAGGTGAATGTAAGTAAAAGGAAAAGGAATTACCAACCACCACGAGTAGCCCTTCAGCTCTTAGCCTCTAAGAGCATTTTTTCTTCCCCAAAATACCCTATAAGGTGTCTCTCAATCTTGTCTCTGAAATGAAGAAAGAGGAGTAGAGAACAAGACAGGAAACTGAAATCTGAGTCTTATCCCTACCACTGAATCGGGGTCCTCTGCTCAAGTTCCAGTCAGTCTAAACACTTGTGAGCACCAGAGAGTGGCCGCTATTTTTTAAGGGAAATACACAATGATACAGTTTGATGATATGTTTTAGTAAGGCTGGAAGGGTACTCCTAGCACTGAAGGCAGTCCTCTCTAGGAACTAATGGGAAAACACATTGCTCTCCTGCGGTGATCGTGGTGGTGTTGGCATGTTGTTGGGTCCTGCAAAAAGGCAGCTTAACTTGGGCTTCAATTCATTCCAAACTTTACTCATCTGAAGGGGAAAAAAAAAGAAAAAAGAAAAAATTATTAAGAGTAATGACACATTCATCTTGTTGAAATGCATACTAATAATAATAATAAAAAAAAAAACTGTCCAACATGGGCAGCAGAAAACAGGACTGCTTTGGGGGTAGTCCCTTAAAGATCTAGATCCATTAAGCAGGTCAAGGTGATCAATCTGATCAGGCTGTGTCTAGGTTTGAAGCCAGATATATCCATTTCCTTCTTTTACATACAAATTCCTTTGTAAATATGAAATGTCTTTACATTGTTAAAAGATAACAAGTAGAGAAAAGACCAGAAATAAAAAAATCACTGGGATAGAAACACTATGATTTTTCACTTCTTTGTTGGATTGTTTCCAACTATTCGATCTAATAATTACCCAGGAATGAGGCATGGAGATACTCAATAGGACTGAGCTGATGCAAGTAAAATACCAAGTTTTTTTTGTTATTTGGAAATAAATATTTTTTCCAATAAGCAGTTTATCACTTAAAGACTAGAAATCATTATTAGGCAATTGTGTCATACAGATTGAGACTGTAGCATGTGCTCAGTATCCACTACTTATATGGTACTACATTATTAAGATCCAAAATTTAACAACTGTAATAGGAAGGTCTTCCTGACCTTGTCTCCTATATTATCCCCAGGAATTCAATGTTTCTTCTGAAAAGTTGGTTTCATTGTTTAAAAAAGAAGAGCTAAAAGTCAGAAACAAACCACTGTATTTGTGCACATGAAGAAGCATACGAATGTAGGCAGAGATGACAGGTTTGCTCTTAGGAAAATCTAGTTTATGTACTTCAACTCATCCCTGCTTTGGGGCCAACCCTTCTTCCAAACCCTTTTAAAAGACTGGAGCTACATGTTTAACCTACATTGGATTACTTGCTGCCTAGGGGAGAGAGAAAAATTTGGAATGTAAAGTTTTGAAAGGGTAATGTTAAAAACTATCTTTGCATGCATTTTGAAAAATAAAAAGCTATTGTTATTTAAAAAAACAATCAAAAGCTTGGTGCTAAGGCTAACAATCAAGAAGTAGCTTTCTCAACTCACTTGGAAATACACAATTCCTATCTATGTAGCTCAACAAAATTACATATGGAATCACAGCTTGAAAATTCTAGCTCCAAGTTGAATTAGTGGAGTTTGAAAACAATTTCATTTTTTAGTTTCCATACTTAACCCATACCCAATATATTTCCTAAGTTGCTGGGTTTTTTGTTTTTGTTTTTTTTTTTGTCCCAAGGATGAATAAAAAGGAAAATTAGCCTTAAGGCTAGAATAACTAGAGTAAAATGGCAATCCTTAGCTATAGGATAGTCTCAAGATAAAATTACACAAGACAGATGGGTACCTCTTTGTGGCCTTGTATCTGAGAGTTGACAAAAGCTCCTAAGATGTGTGAAGTGAGAGGCAGGTAGACATGAATAAGCTGGGTCTCTTGGTGTAGACAGTATAAGGAAAAATAATTTCGGAGTTCCATTGTCTGGATGGCATTTTCTTGCTGAAAAAGAAAGTTTTGATCTCTGAGAATATCTCAAAAGGAACATTTTTTTTTTTAATCTAGACACATATTATCCCTGAGTACAGGACTGATTCTTCCAATGAAGTCACATGGAAGTAATTGTCTTAACGTAATTTTTGGAAACTGTCAAGTGGCAGTGAGGGAGAAGAAGGGGGAAAAGAGTATTGGGAGTTGGGGAAAACTGGGGAGAAAAGGACAAATAAATTGTAAAAACATTTTCATATTTCCAATAATCAGCATATCTACATACCATGCAACTTCCATTGTATCATTGATGCTGCTTATTGATCACACTTTGGGGGCTATTCATACCATGGGGCTCAATTGGAGAAATCTAAGCTGACTTTTGAAACCAAAGGCAATCTAGAATGTATTCTTGTCTATTTCCTACCCATTTCATTATAGTCTGTCTAAATATACTGACTGTATCCTCAGTTTGTTTTCTTCCACCATGTCATTTTGTAGTCTTGACTGCTAGGTCGCTACCTCTACAATGCGGGACTCCAGCTGTTCCACACTCTCTGGTTCTCTATTCTGCACCGTAGCACTCATCATCTGCTTCTTCATCATGCTGTACTTGTGCAATGCTCGCTGGTGTTTATGAAGCACACCCTTTTCATGTCTCTCACAGAGATCCTGGAATAGAAAAAAAAAAAAATGACATATTTACTAATATCTCCCCTATCCTGCCACCAACAGTCAATTGAAGAGCAATTTAAATATAAATAATACTTTCCCTTCACTTCCTGGGGAGAAAAATCTGCTGAAAGGGGAAGACAGAGTGGGAGGATGAGGTATAGTTCCCATTGTGTGGGAACTAAACTTACTTCCAGAAAATGTCCTAAAGTTTTTCCAAAATTTCCCAATATGAAAAACTTACAAAAAAAGAGGTTCTCTTGGTCAAAAACCAATAGAAAGATATCCTTGATTCATTCACCTTGTGCTCACAAAAATGCACAAGGAACATGATTTCTGTGGAGAGTTGACTATGCAAAAAAAAAAAAAAAAAAAAAGCTCCTGAACTCAGATCCTAAACATTTGAAAGGAAATTAGATGGTGGTCAAAGAAGCTGAATAAAAATGAGGTAACCTATAGATAATAGTTAATTGCCATCAAATTTTTGAAGGGCAAGTACCCAAATGTAGAAACACTAAAGATTTTTGACATGCATCTTAAGGTATTTTAAGCCAGGGTATCTTGGAGCATGCCCCAACTAGGAATCTCAAGAAAAGAGATAGACATAGAATCTTTTTTGGCTGAGGCAATTGGGGTTAAGTGACTTGCCCAAGGTCACACAACTAGGAAGTGTTAAATGTCTGAGGTCAAATTTGAACTCAGGTCCTCCGGACTTCAAGACTGGTGCTCTATCCACTGAGCCACCTAGCTGCCCCTAGACATAAAATCTTAATATTAGAAGGGATATCAGAAGTCCTTTAATAATTTCATTTGACTTAACCACCTATATAGTAATCCCATCTACATTATCTATGTCAACTACTTTGTGCTTCAATACTTTCACTTGTAGAAACCTCAATTTTTTTTTTTAAGTATGTCTTTATTGAGTCGAAATCTGGCTTTTTATAAAATATAAAACCAGTTCTGCCCTCCAAATCTATAGAGAAAATGTCTAATCGCTCTTCTTTATAGAACACAATTATATACCTCTCTCCCACCCCAATCTTTTCTTTTCCAGGTTAATGATCCATTCTTTCCTTGATCATGCAATATATATATATATATATATATATATATATATATATATATATATATATATAAAAGCATATTTTTCCAGAATTCACAGATAATGTAATGAAAGCAGAAATAATTTATGTTTTACTTTTCATTTTGCTTTAAGATTGACTTCTCTACTAGTTTTCTATTGCCTGAAAAAAGTTATACCCTGGAAAGATCACAAGACCATTCTGAGAAGCTCTCTCTCTGGGAAGCCAAAACTCACTTTATAGGACTGGAGCAAATCCAAGAAGAGATTCAACTTCTCCACTACATCATTCTCTTCCTGTTTACCCTAGAAAACAAGGAGTAAATTAATTAGCACATCCATCATACAGATAAACTCCATCAGAAAGCCATCATTAAAATTTTTCAAACTTACTTGTTACCTAGAGCCTCTTTCCAAACCCCACCTAGAGTCAACCACAGAATCATACTTTAACAGAATCAGAGGCTTAGAACTAGAGATTTAGATCTTAGAGATTCTGTCCAATCCCCTCATTTCATAAATAAGGAAACTGAGACCCATAAAGCTTATGTGAATTATCCAAGGTTAAACAGGCAGTAAACAGAAGAGGTGATATTTAAACTTAGATACACTAATTCTAAATCCAGAGCTCTTTTTTACTGATATCAATCCATTTCTGCTCAACACTTTGCTATCTCAGTTTGGAACTTTTACTGTCATTTTCTTAATTCCCAAACATTAAAGGCAAAAGAAAATATAAATCACTATTTTAATTTTATTTGACTGAGCTCTTTGAGAATCAGGACTATTTTTGCCTTTCTTTGTAATTCCAGTATTTAATGCAGTGCCAGTTCTACACAGTGCTTAATAAATGCTTGTCAACTTGATTTGATTCTTCTTCTTCTTCTTCTTCTTTTTTTTTTTTTAAAGAAAAGTAATAACATATTATTTTGAGAGTGATACAGAAAAAAGAAACTACTTCCATTGGAATCAGGCTCAATTAACCAGCTATGGAACCTAGGGCCTATTAAATTGTACAAATGCTTTAAGGCCCAAACTTTAAGAAGTACAAAACTGCTGTACAAGTCAATGACTGGAGCTTTCAAGTGACTTTTCAGAGCAACAAGGGGAAGAGAAGCAGCTAGCACCCACTACTACTATTTTATACTAAAACTGATCAATAATGCTTATATAAGAACAATTGGCTATAACATAAGTCCTTTCTTTCTAAGACAATGTACATGAAACTAGAGTTAGATCCCAGGTAAAAATACTTCCTTTTCCAATATACACACACCTAAAGCCATAGTCACCAGCTATCACCACACGATTATAAAATGTGCCAGAGAACAGATTGAACTCTGTGCTCTCTGATACCCCTTATACTCTTCAAATCTAAAATCTACTCGCAGTGAGTTTATCTAAAAGGCTTAATGAGGAAAATGAGACATATAAAAAATATGTGAAAAATATGTGAAACATGGAGAGCAAAGAACTTATAGGTTGGGAGAATACATAGTACTTCCACGTTACTAATGAGAGAAAAATAAAGATTTCCTTACTGGATTAGAGAAGATGGAAAACTGCAGCTCTTACTTTGAATCCTACAATTTACCACTGAGTTCAATTCACATAGCAATATATTTTGAACCATGAGGCCATAAAACTTCAGTGTGCCAGATATCTTTAACGATTTTCAAAATCCAATTTATAACCAAGAAACACTATACACTTCTAATCACAATAATTTCCCCTCATCATCATACATTTTATTGTCACATGCCTAAAAAGTCATAAGGGTGTCAATTAGAGTAGAAAATACTTAGGAAAATACTGTATAACTTATACAGCAGTATTTCTAAAAGAACAAACATTAAATTACATTTTACTTCCGGCTGTTCCACCCAAAATTAAGCCTTCAGGCATTATGAATCAAAACAGTCATTAAGTTAGGAAGCATGTGACTGGAAGTTAGGAAGACCCCTTAAAAGATTATGTAAAGGAACACCCTCATTTCACAAATGAGGAAATTGAAACCTAGTGAAGGTATGGGCATGATTGAGGGTCATCCTGCACAAAAAGTAATTAATATATTCTTGACAGAATAATTGATAATTGCAAGATCAGGATAAGATTCTCCTAATTGCAGATTCAGTGTTTTACCAACTATGCTAAAATGCCTCTTGTTACCTAAAACTTAAACAAATCCATACTTCTTCATTTCTATTTCCCAACTCTCCAAAGTAGGGATAATTTGTGGACCTACAAATCTGCAAGATTATATGTGGTGGCCACTGGCATAAGTTGATCCCTAAAGTTGGTGTTATAATAACTATTTAAAGGAAATGAAAAAAAGATAAACATGGTAACAGCAAAACAGGAAGGAAAGCCAGGACTTTCCAGGGCTACAAACAAACCTTATTACTTATCTAGGAGCACCCAACCATTAAATGGGAAAGCCCCCAAATCTTTGGTATATGGCTCAGATCATGACACTTTGGTTAATTACAGTTCTTGTTACATAAGTTAACTATGGAATTGGGAAGTAAAAGATGGCAGTAGAGCTTTAAAAATATTCAAACGTTATTTGCATTATTTACCTGCAAGTCAAAAGCCATACTTTGTGGAAAGAGCAACAGACTCCCTCTCCCCCCGGAAATCCTAAAATAAGTTTTATAATAAAACTAGTACACAGCTTAACCTTGTTTATTCCTCATATCCTTGAACCAACAGCTTTTAAAATTCTACATTGATTTCTAAAAATAGCAAATGGCTCTTGCAAAGCATTTTCAGTAGTTTCACTGAGTAGGATCCAAAAAAGAGGCAACACTGTGGGCTTAGTTACATTCTAATGAGCTAGATCACTGCATAACCCAAAACAAATTATACAAATAGTAAGGAAAATAGAAAGCTCCAGGTTCATCAAGGAATAACAATCTAGAGATTTCAAGGTTACATTTTTAAGACTGGCTTATGCCTTCTAATCTCCACCAAAGTAAATTCTCTTAAGAAATACAACCCAAATTTATTTTTTGCTAACAGCAAACAGCTGAACTGGCACAACTAAGCTACCTAGAATTTATAGATTATACAGAAGAAATCATTTCCCTTTCATTGGACTCAAAACTTTGAATTCTATCTAAGAAAGATCTTTCTAAAGACTACATAAAGATCATTCCTTAAAAATAAACTCTCAGAAGCAGAACCAGGAGATCATTATACACAGCAGCAACAATATCACATGATGATCAATTCTGATGGACATGGCTCTCTGCAACAAAGAATTGTCTCAAACCAGTTCCAATTGTTCACTGAAGAAAACCATATACACCCAGAGAGAGGGATATGAAACATGGACCACAACGTAACATTTTCATGCTCTCTATTGAGGTTTGCTTGCATTGTGTTTCTTTTCTCTGATTTTCTTTTTTTTTCTTGTAGATAGGATTTTTCTTGCACAACTTGTCAAGTATTTTAACATAATTAACATGTAGTGGACTTCCTGCCATCTAGGGGAGGGGAGGGGACTGGGGGTAAAATTTGTAATGGAAAGCTTTGTAAAGATCAATGCTGGGGAACTACCCATACATATGTTATACAAATAAAAAGCTTTAATAAAAAAAAATAAATAAATAAAAGAAAAAGTAAAAAAAAATAAATAAAAATTAAAAAAAAAACTCTCAGAGAAGTGAATAGAACTAGGAGAACCTTGTTCACAGTAACAGCAAAATTATGTGATGATCATCTGTAATGGACTTAGTTCTTCTCAGCAATGCAGTGATCCAATAGACTTGTGACTGAAAATGCCATCCACATACACAGAGAGAATTACAGAGACTGAATGCAGATTAACGTATTATATTTTCATTTTTATTCATTTGCTTTTTCTTTCTCATGTTTTTTTCCCTTTTGTCTGATTTTGACTGGAAGATTAGACTAACCACAATGGCTTTCTCCCAACTCTTGGGGTACTTTCTGCTGGTTAACTGGTGAATATCCTAAGGGAACTTGTCTTTTTCCTTGCTAACTATAAGCTCTCCCAACTCTATTTCATATTTACTTTTCCTAGTGTGCCTATTTTATCTCTGATTTTTTGTCTGTAAACTCTTTTCTTAAA
>JAJPUD010010102.1:30756-66212 GCA_023553655.1 Myrmecobius fasciatus
GTGGCCCAGGAAGGAAGTGGTGTTGTGTCAGATCCTAAAGCACTGAGTAAAGGAGACAATTTTTATTCATCAAACCTTGAATTTTACTAAACAAAAGTCTGACAACTAATAGAATTATATGCACACAAATATTCAAATGAATTTGTAGGCTCATTATCTTTACAGATCTCTCCAGTGAGGCAGATGGCAGCCCATCCATGTTTGCCTCTTTTAAGCTACTCTTGTTCATGCCCTCCACTATATTCAGGACCAAGGGTCCATCCCACATGATGGAGGCCTTATCCCCCTTTCCCCTGACATCTCAAAAATACCAATGGATTCCTGGGGTCTTCGGGAACTTTTACTCTGGTTGCCTCTCAATCAAGAAATGGTCAATCTTCAGAATATTAAAAATGTACATTATTCCAAAGTCATGAAATTATGAGGAGATACTAATATAGTGCCTTATATACTTTATTTCATTTGATACTCCTCAAAATTCTCTGAGACAGTTAACCATTATACTTATCCACACTTTTAAGATGATGACACTAAGGCTTGGAGAGATTAAATGACATGGCCATGTGGTCACAGTGAACAAAAGTGGGAGGCTGGATTTCAATGCAGTCATTTCGACTCCAAATTCAGCAATCTTTTCACCAGATAATGCTTCCTCAAACTCAAAACCTTCAGTATTTCCTATTGTGGAGCTTTCTTCTGACACCTGCCTTAATTCTTTCCCAAATATGAGGAGGTCAGCAGCATTATCAATGGCTCGGGATGCAATCCTTTCAGCTCGATCTCTAAGCTTATAGAAGCTATTATAGATATTTCTGATCAGTTCTCGACTGGCAGCAAATTGTGCCTGGATGTCAGCTGGGAGGAAGTCCTAAAATAGTCAAAAAAGAAGGAAGAACAAAAAAAAAATTGTTGGTGAACTTAAGATAATTCTCACAAGACATAAGAAGTTAATAAAATAAACATAACACCAACAAGAACATTAATCACTTCTTGGTCGAGCCAAAGTCCAAAGAATAAAATCTGAAGGCACTTCCCTAATTCTATATTTCTTCTCTTCTGAAAGAGGAGAAAGACAAATCACATATTACCCACCAAAAATACTAAACTAAATGACCCTACAAGGAAATGTTGGTGTGCAAAAAATATCTATAGCAACCCTTTTTGTAGTGGAAAGGAATTGGAAATTGAGTGATTGACAGTTCCAGTTGAGAAATGGCTGAGTATTTCAGAGGCCTGGAGAGACTTGCATGAACTGATGCTCAGTGAAGTGAGCAGAACCAGGAGATCATTATTCACGGCAATAACAATACTATATGAGGATCAGTTTTAATTGGCATGACTCTCTTCAACAATGAAATGATTCAAACCAGTTCCAATTGTTCGGTGAAGAGAGCCATATACACCCAGAGAGAGGGATGTGAAATGTGGACCATAACATTTTCATGTTCTCTATTGAGGTTTGCTTGCATTGTATTTCCTTTATCGGATTATTCTTTCTTGTAGATACGATTTCTCCTGCACAAAAAATGATGCAATAACTATACATATATTCGATTTCTTAAGTATTCTAACAATTATCATGTAGTGGATATCCTGCCATCTAGGGGAGGGGTGGGGAATAGGGGGGAAAAATTTGTAACAGAAAGCTTTGTAAGGGTTAATGTTTAGGAATTACCCATACATATGTTTTGCAAATAAAAAGTATTAATAAATAAAAAAAAGAGAGAAATGGCTGAGTAATTGGGGTATATGAATGTATTGGAATATTATTGTTTCGTAAGAAATGATGAGCAAGCTAATATATCAGAAAAGTCTGAAAAGACTTACATGAACTGATGCAAAATGGAAATGACAGAACCAGGAGAACATTACACACAAGAAACAAGATTATATTATGTTCAACTGTGATGGACTTGGTTCTTTTCAGCAATGAAGTAATTCAAGGCAACTCTAATAGACCTGTGATGGAAAGAGCCATCTGTATCCAGAGAGAACTATGAAGACTGAATATAGATCAAAGTATAGTATTTTCATCTTTTTGTTGTTATTTGATTGTGTTTTTTTTTTCCCCTTTTGATTTGGTATTTTTGCACAACATGACAAATACGGAAACAAGTTTGGAAGAACTGCACATGTTTAACCTATATTGACTGCTTGCTGTCTTGGGGAGAGGATAGGGGAAAGAGAGGGAGAAAAATTTGGAATACATAGTTTTGGAAAGGTAAATATTGAAAATTTTCTTTGCATATATTTGGAAAAATAAGATACTATTTTTTTTTTAAAAAAAGAAAAATGTTTATCACAAAAAGCAATAGAAAAGTGTTCAATTTGAAGGAAAATATCAAAAAGCACCTAATGAGCCTCAAATTCAAGCTTATAAATAGCCCTTCTTAGGCTCCTTACATGGAAAAAGACTTCTTTTTCCTTCCTCTTGCTTGTTCTCCCTCCCTCAACCTCATCCAGTGCTAACATGACCAAATATCATAAGACATCTGATTTATGAATTTTAACCTAAGAATTTAAATCCTTAAAAATAAAGTGGCTTTGGAGAGACTTGCATGAACTAATGCTTAGTGAAATAGCAGAACCAGGAGATCATTATACACGGCAACAACAAATATTGTGGACCACAACATAACATTTTCATGCCCTTCATTGATGTTTGCTTGCATTGCGTTTCCTTTTTTTAGATTTTTTTCTTGTAGATACGATTTTTCTTGCACAGCAAGATAAGTATGGAAATATGCATACATATATTCGATTTGTCATTAACATAATTAACATGTAGTGGACTTCCAGCCATCTAGGGGAAGGGTGGGGACTAGGGGGAAAAATTTGTAACAGAAAGCTTTGTAAGGGTCATTGTTGAAGAAGTACCCATACATATGTTTTGCAATTAAAAAGCTTTAATAAAAAAAAATAAAGTGGCTTAAGAAAGAAAAACAATGATAAAGTTTAAAGATATGGTTTTCTTCCTCTCTCTTTTTTTTTAATAAGGAAGATGTTTAAGAAGAAAAATGCAAAATATAGCACTGAATTTGAATTGCTTTTAATACAAACTATGACCTGTTCATTTATATTTTGGGATAAGGAAGAAAGAAGTCACAATTTAAAAAATACCTTGGCGCGAGTAGCCAGTTTACAAATCATGAATTCATCTCCAACACATTGTACTGATTCCTTCAGTTTATTCTGTACATCCTGGAAAAGAAACAAAGAATAAACATAACCTTCTGTTACTTAAAAAAAGGGAAGTTTCAGAGTAATTTATTAATTAAAGGAAAGATATAGTCCTTCCTTTAATAGACAGGAGCTGTTTCCCTTGCCATCAAATAGCAAACAATTTTTTATAATCATCTGTTCCTCTTTAAATTTTTAATTGTTACAATTAAATAATAAATTATAATTAAATTGTTATAATCAGTACAGCTATCTGGTGATATGAAAGACTGACTCAACTTTATCATTATTGAATAGAATGCCAACATTTGAGTATAGGTAGGATCCTATAGACAAAAATTCATCAGTTGGACCCCATGAATTTCTACATGGAGCAATAATGAGATAGAAACTAAAGTAGGTTGCACATGTAACTAAAGCATAAGACCTAGTGAACACCATAATATAAGACTTGGCTCTTTTCAACAACGAGGTGATTCAAGTCAAGTCCAATACACTTGTAATGGAAAGAGTCATCTGCACCCAGAGAGAGAACTATGGAAACTGACTGTGGGGGGTTAAAGCATACTATTTTCATCTTTTTGTTATTGTTTGTTCATTGTTTTTTTTTTCTTTCATCTTTTGATCTGATTCGTGTGGAGCATGATAAATATGAAAATATGTATAGAAGAACTGCACATAACAGACATCTATATTGGATTGCTTGCTATCTATGGGAATGAGCAATATTTGTAACAGTTTTGCAAAGCTGAACGTTGAAAACTATTTTTTCTTTGCATGTATCTGGAAAAATAAACTATTTGAATGGGAAAGCACTTTTCAATATATGTGCTTCCCAAATAAGACATTCTTCCCCTCCCCCCACTGCATACTTTTGATACTGAAACAATTATATATCCTTTCAGGCTTAGAAAAAACTTACAAAAATAAGGGGCAGCTAGGTGGTGCAGTGGATAGAGAACCAGCTGTGAAGTCAGCAGGATCTGAGTTCAAATCTGGTCTCAGACACTTAACATTCCCTAGCTGTGTGACCCTGGGCAAGTCACTTAACCCCAATTGCCTCAGAAAAAAGCAAAAAAAAAAAAAAAAAAAAAAAAAAAAAGAAAGAAAGAAAGAAAAAGAAAAAGCTTACAAAAATAATGCTCCATTAACACCAACAATGAGACAATCAAATTAGGACATCTCTAAAGTTCTACTTCACATCTATCAGAATAGCAATGACTAAAGAGAATTGTGACAATTATTACAGGAGCTTTAGAAGGAAAATTACACTAATGCACTATTGTTTATTACATTTTAAGTTCCAAACTGTTTCCCTCTCTCCCTACCCTTAAAGAAAGCCACTCTTTGATACAGATAGTAGAACCAAACTATGCATAATTCTATTTATCAATCCTTTTTCCGGAGGTGGATAGCATTTTCTTTTATAAGTCTGTCATACTTCAGTTGAATATTTATAATACTCAGAATAATTTAGCTGTTCAGCAGTTATTCTTAGAACAATAGTGCTGTAACTGTATACAATGTTCTCTTGGTTCTGCTTATTTCATTCAAGTCTTTCAATGTTTTTTTTTTTTAAATCTGTTCATAATTTCTTACAGCACAGCAGTATTCTATCATAATCATATACCAAAACCTGTTTAACCATTCCCTAATTAACAAGCATCTCAATTTTCATTCCTTGAAACCACAGGGAGAGTTTCTATAAATATTTTAGAACATGTGAGTTCTATTCCTTTTGCCCTAATTACCTTGGGAAATAGACCTACAATGCTATTGAGGGACTAAAAGTTATGTACAGTTTGATCTCTTTGGGCATAATTTCAGATGGCTCTCCAAAATGGATGAATCAGTTAAAAGTCCCACCAACAATTTAACAGTATTCCAATTTTTTTCACATCCCCTTCCAACACATCACTTTCCTTTCTATCCTTTTAATCAATCTGATAGGTATGAGATATCTTAAAGTTGTTCTCTAATCAATAATGATTTTGAGCATTTTTTTCATTTGCCTCTGATTTCTTAGCTTTGATTTCTACATCAAAATACTGCCTAATCATATCCTTTGACTATCTTTCTTTTTAATTTTTTAAAGCAGTATCTTTATGTAGATGAACAGACTTATAGAAGACAAACAATGGAAATAATTACATCTAATATTGATTCTGAATTGCAATTCTCACCTGAAAAAAAAAAAAGTTCCACAAGATTGAAGAAGTGACCTTTACAATGAAATAACATTCTTTAGCTCTTAGGTATCATTCTCGTTGGTCTTTAAGATATATATCTCATTCTGTTGTCCTGCTTTCTTTCTTTCTTTTTTATTAAAGCTTTTTATTTGCAAAACATATGCATGGACCAAAGAAGAACTAGAGATCATCATTAATCACAAAATAAATAAGTTTGACTATATCAAGTTAAAAAGTTTTTGTACAAACAAAATGAATGCAGAAAAGATTAGAAGGGTAGCAATAAACTGGGAAAATATTTTTACATTCAAAGGTTCTGATAAAGGCCTCATTTCTAAAATATATAGTGAATTGACTGAAATATATAAGAATTCAAGCCATTCTCCAATTGATAAATGGTCAAAAGATATGAACAGACAATTTTCAGATGAAGAAATTGAAACAATTTCTAGTCACATGAAAAGGTGCTCCAAATCACTATTGATCAGAGAAATGCAAATTAAGACAACTCTGAGATACCACTACACACCTGTCAGATTGGCTAAGATGACAGGAAAAGATAATGATGAATGTTGGAGGGAATGTGGGAAAACTGGGACACTGATACATTGTTGGTGGAACTGTGAACGGATCCAACCATTCTGGAGAACAATTTGGAACTATGCTCAAAAAGTTATCAAACTGTGCATACCATTTGACCCAGCAGTGTTTCTACTGGGCCTATATCCCAAAGAGATTTTAAAGGAGGGAAAGGGCCCCACATGTGCAAAAATGTTTGTGGCAGTCCTTTTTGTAGTGGCAAGAAACTGGAAATTGAAAGGATGCCCATCAATTGGAGAATGGCTGAACAAATTATGGTATGTGAATGTTATGGAATATTATTGTTCTGTAAGAAACGACCAGCAGGACGATTTCAGAGAGGCCTGGAGAGACTTGCATGAACTGATGCCGAGTGAAACCAGCAGAACCAGGAGAACATTATACACAGCAACAAGACGATATGATGATCAATTCTGATGGACATGGTTCTCTTCAACAATGATATGATTCAAACCAATTCCAATTGTTCAGTAAAGAAAGCCATATACACCCAGAGAGAGGGATATGAGATATGGACTTCAACATATCATTTCCATGATCTCTATCGATGTTTGCTTGCATTGGGTTTCCTTTCTCAGATATTTTTTGTTCGTGTAGATACGATTTTTTTTGCACAGCAAGGTAAGTATGGAAATATGTATACATATATTCGACTTGTCAAGTATTTTAATATAATTAACATGTAGTGGACTGCCTGCCATCTAGGGGAGGGAAGAGGACTAGGGGGGAAAATTTGTAGTGGAGGGCTTTGTAAGGGTCAGTGTTGAAGAACTACCCATACATATGTTATGCAAATAAAAAGCTTTAATAAAAAATTTTTTAAAAAAGAATTTACATGTTAAAAAAATAAAATAAAATAAAATCTGGTGCTGCAAAACTTCCTTTCTTTTCCTTTTTTTTCATTAATTCCTTTGTTATTCTGGACCTTTTGTTTTTCCAAATGTATGTTCTTTTTGAATTTTTGGTAATATAATCGATATAGCACTGAATCAGTAAATTAGATAAAAATGTCATTTTTATTACACTGGCTCTCCCCATCCATGAACTATTATTTCTCCAATTATTTAAATCTGACTTTATTTGCATAAAAAGTGTTTCATAATTTATGTTGGTGTAGTTCTTGGGTCTGTTTTGGCAGGTATACTTTCTGGTATTTTATGCTGTCTACATTTATTTTATTTTATTTTATTCTTTTTGCTGAGGCAATTGGGGTTAAGTGACTTGCCCAGGGTCACACAACTAGGGAATGTTAAGTGTCTGAGACTAGATTTGAACTGAGTTCCTCCTGACTTCACTCTACATTCATTTTAAATGGGAGATACTTTATTATCTCTTCTTGCAGGACTTTGTGGGTGATACTATATGCCAGTTTGATAAATTTGTTGTTTCACCTAGCTTTTTAGTTACATCTCTAAGATTTTCCAAGTATATCATTTACAAAAATAAAAGGTAGTTTTTCTTTTTCTTTTTTTATTAAAATAATATTGAAGAATATCTTACTGGGAAGGCTTCTATCTTATTCCCATTATGAATAATGCTTGCTCATGGTTTTAGGTAGATGCTTCTTACTGTTTTAAAGAAAAATCCATTGATGCCTATGTTTTCAAATGTTTTTAATAAAAATGAGTACTGTATTTTATCAAAGGCTTTTTCTGTTATCCCTTGATATAATCATGATTTTAGTTACTTTTCTTATCAATGTAATCAATTACACTAATAGTTTTCTTTATGTTAAATCATCCCTGAATTCTTGGCATAAACCTCTTTTGGTTGTACTGTATAATCTTTGTCATATATAGTTGTAGCCTCCAAGCTAGTATTTTATTTAGGATTTTTGCATCCATGTTCATTAGTGAAATTAGTCTATAATTTTCTTTCTCTGTTTTTGCTCTTCTTGGTTTGGATATTAGCACCATTATTTCATAGGAGAGGTTTGGTAGACTCTTTCTTTGTCATACAATATTTTCAAAATAGATCAATGCATTGTTAATGGAACTATTAATTGGTACACTCATTTTATAAATATCAATAAATTATTTAGATCCTCTGACTCATAAATACCATTATTCCCAAAAGATCAAAAAAAAAATTGTAACAGTGCTTTTTTTGTTACATTAAAGATTTGGACACAAAGTGGGTGCCCATTTATTGGGAAATGGCTGAATAAATTATAGGATGTGAGTATAATGAAGTATCATTAAACCAAAAGAAAGAACAAAAGGGACAGATTCAAGGAAATTCAGGAAAGCTTAAATTAGCTAATACTGAGTGGAATGACCAAGAGAACAACTTACAAATAATCACAATATTGTAAAAGAGAACACTTTTGAAAGAAAAGAACTCTAATCAGTGAAATGCCTAATCCACAAAACTGATGAAGCATGCCTCCTAAACAGGCAATGGACTACAGATGCAAAATAAGACATACATTTTCAGACACAACTATTAATAACATAACTTTGTTTTGCATAACTACATTTTTGTTACAAAGGAGGACTTTTCTTTGGAAGCTTAGTGGGGGTGAAATGTGGAAGGAAATGTGCATGGCAATGGTGAAGTTAAAAAAAAGAAAACAAAGAAAAGAGAATAAATGAAACGTACTAAAACCATATTGAAGAAAGCAGAAGGAAGTTCAAAAAGGGGCACAGACAAGCAAGGCAATGTTGTTTCTGCTATGTTAAATATATATTTTTTAACACTGTACAAGAGATTCACATATTCATAGGCAATCACCATTTTCTGATTCTGTATTTGGAAATGTTCATGTTTGTTGATGATTTTCTTTTTCTTTTTTTGCTTTTTGCTGAGGCAATTGAGGTTAAGTGACTTGCCCAGGGTCACACAGCTAGGAAGTGTTAAGTGTCTGAGGTCAAATTTGAACTCAGGTCCTCCTGACTTCAGGGCTGGTGCTCTATCCACTGTGCCACCTAGCTGCCCCTGTTGATGATTTTCTAATTCATAATAGATTTTTTAGAGACTTTGGAACTATCCTTGTAAACAGCTGCCTCTTAGTTAGCAATTGTATATCAATAAGAAGTAGGCTCCTTTCTTCAGATTCTTCCTGTGATTCTGGTCTGACTTTAAATTAAGCTGCATGATTCTAGTTTAAATAGAAAAACTCCACATTGAAATCTAGTTGAAATGTATGTATGTATGTGTGTGTGTATACATATACACACCTATATATATGTAATGTAGAGATATAAAGAAACAAACATACATACACACACACACACACACACACATATATATATATTCACTGATGTCCATCAGTGTCAGACAGAAACTCTCTTATCATCTCACACCTGGACTACTGCAATAGTCTGCTGATTTGTTCACCTGTCTCAAATCTCTTCCCATTCAGACACTGAAGTGATTTTCTTAAAATATTGGACTAACCATATCATCATCAAAGTCCAGTGGCTCCCTATTACCCCCAGAATCAAATACAAAATCCTCTGTCTGGCATTCAAAGTATTTCAATTTTCTTTTACCCTTCAAGTCTTTTTAACAACTTACTTCCCAGTACATATTCTTCAATCCAATGATATCGACCTTCCTGGATGTGTCATTATCAAGACACTAAATCTTTTGGCTCTGAATATTTTCTCTGGCTATTCTCCATGCCTAGGATCTCTCCCTCCTCATTTCTGCATACTGCCTTCCCTGGCTGAACTCTCAACTAAAATTCCATCATCTATAGCAGAACTTTCCCAACTCCTCTTAATTCCAGACTCTTCTCTCTTTTAGTTATTTCCTATTTATATTATTTAAACAAGCTCTGTGTGTGTGTGTATATATATATATATATATATATATATATATGTATATATATATATATATATACACACACACACACACATATTTGTTTGTTTATTGTCTTCTTTATTAAACTGTAATTCCTTGAAGGCTGAGATTGTCTTTTACCTCTAAATTTTGAATCCCCAGAGATTGGTATAGTACCTAACACTTTGCAAAACACTTAATAAATGCTTAATGACTGACCAGCTTATTGAATGAGTTTTGACTATTTTCTACAAGTCTGATTTCTCAAATTACAATTACATCTTTGTTAGTAAAAACCAGTTAAAAACAGGGCAGTTGCATTAAGTTCTTTTGCTTATTTTTTGTTTTGCTATATTTCTTTGTTATAAAGAAAAATTTTGTTTGATACAGTCATTGGGAAGTGATAACTATGTAAAAAAAATCAATAAAATATAGTGTTTGTTTTCTGTCTAAACACCTTTTTTTTTAAAATAACATTTAGAATACATATAATTTCATGATCCAAGGGATATATTTGTACATAAAGTCTTTAAATCCTACCACTGATTGCAATTACAATTAAAACATGCAGTATTTCTAACAAAAATATACCTAAATACTATATTGACGTAACCAAGTACAGCTCTCAAATAAGTATTCAGTATGAGGTTAGTTATTTTTAGTCAATCATAAGAAATATACCTTCTTGATAGTATAAGCAAATTAGGAGAGCAAGGGGATAGTCTAAGTAGACTATCCCTGTCAGTTTTGTGGAAAAGAGAAGAATTTATGGCCAAAGAAGAATTAGAGAACATTATGAAATGCAAAATGGTTAATTTTGATTACATTAAATTAAAAAGATTTGTACAAACAAAGCCATTGTAGTCAAGATTAGAAGGGAAGCAGAAAGCTGAGGGAAAAAAAATTTACAGTCAGTGTTTCTGACAAGGGCCTCATTTCTAAAATATATAGAGAACTGAGTGAGTTAAATTTATAAGAATACATTGTTCTGTTGAGAAATGACCAGCAGGATGATTTCGGAGAGGCCTGGAGAGACTTGCATGAACTGATGCTGAGTGAAATGAGCAGAACCAGGAGATCATTATACACGCAACAATAATACTATATGACGATCAATTCTGATGGATATGGCTCTCTTCAACAATGAAATATTTCATACCACTTCCAATTATTCAGTGAAGAAAGCCATATACACCCAGAGAGGGATGTGAAATGTGGACCACAACATAACATTGTCATGCTCTCTATTGATGTTTGCTTGCATTGTGTTTCCTTTCTCTGATTTTTCTTTCTTGTAGATATATTTCTTGCACAACAATGGTAAGTGTGGAAATATGTATACATATATTCGATTTGTCAAGTATTTCAACATAATTAACATGTAGTAGATATCCTGCCATCTAGGGTAGGGGTAGGCAGTAGTGGGGAAAAAATTTGTAACAGAAAGCTTTGTAAGGGTTAATGTTGAAGAATTACCCATGCATATGTTTTGCAAATAAAGTTTTAATTAAAAAAAAAAAGAAAAGAAAAAAGAAAACGGCTCTTACAAATAAAAAAATTTTTTTTTAAATTATAAGAATACAAATCATTATGCTGGAGGGGATGTTGGAAAGCTGGGATTCTAATACATTGTTGGTGGAACTGTGAACAGATTGAACCATTCTGGAGAGCAATTTGGAGCTATGCTCAAAAAGTTATCAAACTGTGCATACCCTTTGACCCAGCAGTGTTTCTCTTGGACTTATATCCCAAAGAGATCTTAGAGGAGGGAAAGGGACCCAGATGTGCAAGAATATTTGTGCCAGCCCTTTGTGTAGTGGCTAGAAACTGGAAACTGAATGGATGCCCATCAATTGGAGAGTGGCTGAATAAATTAGGGTATATGAATGTTATGGAATATTATTGCTCTGTAAGAAACAACCAGCAGGACGATCTCAGAGAGGCCTGGAGAGACTTGCATGAACTGATGCTGAGTGAAACGAGCAGAACCAGGAGATCATTGTACACAGCAACAATAACACTATATGATGATCAGTTCTGATGGACATGGTTCTCTGCAACAAAGAAATGTCTCAAACCAGTTCCAATTGTTCAGTGAAGAAAGCCATATACACCCAGAGAGAGGGATATGAAATGTGGACTACAACATAATATTTTCATGCTCTTTATTGATATCTGCTTGCATTGTGTTTCCTTTCTCTGATTTTTTTTTTCTTGTAGATACGATTTTTCTTGCACAACAACTTGTCAAGTATTTTATCATTATTAACATGTAGTGGACTTCCTGCCATCTAAGGGAGGGGAGGAGACTGGGGGTAAAATTTGTAACAGAAAGCTTTGTAAAGATCAATGCTGGGGCAGCTAGGTGGCGCAGTAGATAGAGCACCAGCCCTGAAGTCAGGAGGACCTGGGTTCAAATCTGATCTCAGACACTTAACATTCCCTAGCTGTGTGACCCTGGGCAAGTCACTTAACCTCAATTGCCTCAGCAAAAAGCAAAAAAAAAAAAAAAAAAAAAAGATCAATGCTGAGGAACTACCCATACATATGTTATGCAAATAAAAAGCTTTAATAAAAAAAAAAAGAATACAAATCATTTCTCAACTAATAAATAAATGGTCAAAGGATATGAACAATTTTCAGATGAAAAAATTAAAGCTATTTGTAGTCATATGAAAAAAAGCTCTAAATCATTACTGATTAGAGAAATGTAAATTAAACCTGAATTAGTTATGGTATATGAATGTAATGGCATATTATGTTCTATAAGAAATGATGAGCAGACTGATTTCAGAAAAGCCTGGAGAGACCTATATGAACTAACTGATACTGAGTGAAGTGAGCAGAAGCAGGAGAACATTATACATAGTAACAACAAGATTATGTGATGATCAACTATGATGGCCTCAACAATGCAGTGATTGAAGGCAATTCCAACAGAGTTGAGATGGAAAATACCATTCATATCCAGAGAGAAAACTATGGAGACTGAATGTGGTTTGAAGCATAAAATTTTCACCTTTTTCTTTGTTTACTTTCTTGTGTTTTTTCTCCCTTTTGGTCTGATTTTTCTTATACAACATGACAGATATAGAAATATGTTTAATAGAATTGCACATATTTAACCTATATAAGATTACTTGCTCTCTTAGGGAAGAGGGAGAAAAGGAGAAAAATGTACAAATAAATGAACACAAAATGAATGTTGAAAACTATTTTTACATGTATTTGGAAAAATGAAATACTACTGAAAATTTTAAAATAGTGAACAGGCTGATTTTAGAAAAACCTTGAAATATGTATATAAACTGATGCTGAATGAAGCAAGCAGGACCAGGACAACATCTTTTACAGCAACAGCAAAACTGTGTGATAATCAACTATGACAGACTATTCTCTTCTGGAGAAAGAATTATGGAGACTGAATGCTTATCAAAGCATACTGTTTTCACCTTTTTTTCTTTTTTTTTTTTTTGTTTTTTTTTTTTCCTCTCTTGTGTTTTTCCCCTTTTGTTCTGATTTTTCTCTCCCAACATGACTCATATGGAAATATGTAAAAAAGGAACATACAGTTATAACTTAAAAACAATAATAAACAATTAAAAATACATCAGTGCTTAAAAGCCAAAAGCAAAAGACATATGATAGAAAAAGAAAAGGAGATGAAAAGTAAAACAGGTTTATGAGCAGAAAAATACTTATTCTATTACACAAGTGTAATGAAAAATTCACATTCATGTTGTTTTTAAAAATACTTACTGAATGCATATATTGGATTTAACATATTTAAATGTTTAAGATATATTGGACTAGGGGGCAGCTAGGTGGCGCAGTGGTTAGAGCACCAGCCCTGAAGTCAGGAGGACCTGAGTTCAAATCTGATCTCAGACACTTCCTAGCAGTGTGACCCTGGGCAAGTCACTTAACCCCAATTGCCTCAGCAAAAAGCAAAAAAAAAAAAAAAAGATATATTGGACTACTTGCTATCTAGGGGAGGGAGTGGGGGAAGAGAAGGAAAATTGGAACACAGTTTTGCAAGGGCTAATGTTGAAGAATTGTCCAGATATATGTTTCAAAAAATGAAAAGCTTTAATTTAAAAAAAAAATTAATTAAAAATACTTACAGAGCCACTGAATGAGAGGAATAGCTTCAGGACCACATCTTCTGAGAAAGGGGGATGCCGAGCCACCAGGTTAATGAAGCGTTTCAAAGCTCTCCGTCTAGTTTCAATGAACTCTCTGTCAGCTAGATGAAATAAATCTGTTATGAACATTTACAAAAGAAATTCTATTGTCCCTCAATCTCACCCAAACTGGAGGTCTTACCATCCTCAGTATTAACATCTTTCTACATTCAAACAATCCTGAATCTGGTACACAATAATAAAGTTCATAATTTTCCAAATTGGCTCACTGAGCTCCTAATCCTGGGAACATAAGCATCCTCAACACAAAGAAGCCAAAGCAAAAGAAGCGCTGGAAATTCAGGAGAGGCAGGAGATACATCTTCTAATTATTGCCAGGTTTCACTTAGTATGAATAATCAATGCTATAGTCATATTATTTTAATTTGACCTGCATATTTCTATTGAATTGGAACAATTAACATAATTTACATAACTGTAAATTCAAATAGCAACCATTTTGTGGACTTTCATTATTTGCACTAATGGGAACTAGCCATATTTTGAATAGTTAAGCAATGATGATGAAAACAACAAATCCTGTTTGCTATATAACAGACTGGGAACTAAATTGGATTGCAAGCTATGGACAACTAAATAAAAGTCTTTTTGTTATGAATAAATGAGTTCTGTTGTATTTTTACATTTTAATTAAAATCAATTCTACTTCCTGAAACTTGCAAGCCCTATCCTAGCCTATTTTGTAATAGCTTCAAATTAAAGACTTTCATTCATACTTTTTTATACTTAAGGGAGAAAAAGAAAATAGGAGCATATATTTTATACTAAAGAATTCTTGGGCCTACCCAGTAATAATACACATTATTTTAAAAAATCAAATGATAAGACTTCCATTGAATGATAATTTTTCTTTGAAATACTATCAAGTATCTTTTCACACTACTTAACATTTTTAGAGGTACTAAATGAATTTTTTATGTCATTTTTTATTCCTGATCTGTAATTTCATCAATGTGAGTTCATACTGTTATAGACTGTAGTTATATTTACATAACTGTAAATTCAAATAGCAACTACTGTTACATAGAACATATATATATGGTTTATAGTTTTAGTGAGTTGACTCTTAATCAAGTTATCATTTAACCAAAGGGCTAAGTGGCTTATCCAATATCCTACTGTTAATATTTATTAGAAGTTAGATTAAAAACATCTTTGCTTTAATGCTATCCAGATTCCAAATATATCTAATTCTCTAACTTAAATTTAGCAAACAAAAACTGAATATCTTTGGAAAATTCTGAAGTTATTTTATGCTTTCTGTTCCATGTTATATATGGCATTCTTTGGACTCCTCAAAAGAAGTATATGATATATATAATACATGAAAAAGTATTTTTCTTGGGGCAGCTAGGTGGCGCAGTGGATAGAGCATCAGCCCTGAAGTCAGGAGGATCTGAGTTCAAATTTGAATTCAGATACTTCCTAGCTGTGTGACCCTGGGCAAGTCACTTAACCCCAATTGCCTCAGCAAAAAGCCAAAACAAAAAAAGTATTTTTCTTTCTACCCCTTCCAAATTCTAGGTTGCCAAAAATGTCAATGAAATGGCAAGGCAAGAAAATGCATTAAGCCAAGAGTGGAACCTAAATGCCCATGGAGAGTTGAAACGAAAGATTATACTAATGAAATACTTCTACTATCTGAATTACAATAACTAAGTAAATTCCAACGTAATGATGATGTTTTCCTTTCTGCCATTCCATTTGCCAGAAATTACAGTTTTACCTCCCAGCATTCTCTTGGGTGGAAGTGCTGGCACCATTCGATAGGGGAACTTTTGTAGCAGTATCTCATGGAAGACCACAAAGTCATTATACCTTCTGTACACAGATGACTTGAAGCGCTAGGGAAAAAAAAAATTAATGATCAAAATGGACAATAATAATTACCAGATCCCATTATTCATACTTTCCTTCTTTCTACCTCAACAAGAAGTAAAAAGTGATGAGTATAATTTCACCAATTTTCTAATGATTCCTCTTTACTCTAAGGAAAAATATCTAATTATTTCTTTAAATCAGGTTAATGTTACTATCAAGTTTTTAATATCATACTTTTATTTTACATGAGTTATTATTATCATTACAATATTGAAGAATAAAGATTAAAAAGGCCCTAAAGGACCTGCTGAAAAGGTCTTTGGACTCTGTCTGTAGAAATTTAAGAGCTTCTTACCCATAAAAGGGAAAACCAACAGGCAAGTAAAATTGTAGCTACATCTCACGTATCATGTTTCTTTTTTGACTCATAATGAAGCCATTTAAAAACAACACATTCCTCACTCTCAGTATAAAGTATTTCATTTTAGATATGGCTCACTACCCAAGTCTTTGATCAACACTAGAACAAGCATGATTTAAAAAAAAATATTTTTATTGCAATCTTTTGTCGTATCCTCCTGCATATCCTTCTATGCTCTTCTCATTCACCTCCTTCCCTGAAAAACATCTTCATTTTTCCCCAATTTGTCTTTTCCCTTTCCCCTATACTCCCATATCTAATAACATGACAAATCTAGTCAATTCTAACTTAATATTTCTCACTTCTATTTCTCTACACTCCAACTATCAATACTCTACTTCTGGCCCTCATCACCTCTTAACTGCATTATTTAATGTCTAAAATAATTTGTCTATGATAATTTCTTCTATGCTGCCTTGTAGCAAAAGAGATTCTATGTGGAAATGAAGGTATGAACAGTGATCCAGTTCATGGAACCTCTTCTTTCATTTACTTCCACTGGGTCCCTTGAATAAAAATACTATGTAATGGGACAGTACTCTACTTATTACATTCCAGGGATAGGCTCATCCCAAAGATAAACAAAAACCACTATTATAATATTCTATGACTGAATCAAAACTATCATAAACCAATTAACAAGCATTTATTAAGTACCTGCTACACACTAAGCACTGTACTTACTGTTGGAGATACAAATACAAAAATCAAAGACCTATTAAGGAGACAATATGTATATATATTGTACACAAACAGTGATTTGGGGGGGCAACAACGAGTACAAGAGAAGGCTAATTCTTAAATCAATAAAGCAATCAACAAGTATTCATCAAATGATTATTATATGTCAAGCACAGTTCTAGGCACCAGCAATGTAAATACAAAAAAAAAGTTTCTTCCCTCAGAGAGAACTCATTCTAAAGGAGGAGTTAACAAGTACATGTTTAAGGATACAGAAAAAGTATGAAAAATAAAAAGGTAATTATAAAGGAAGAGACAATAAATACCTATCTAACTACAGAGAAACTGTGTGGAAGATAAATACAAGCTAATTCTTGAGAAGGGAATACTAGCAATGGAGTCGAGCTTGAAAAATATCACGTAAGAGATTCTGTTGGAGCTGAACTTTGAAGGAAGCCAAAGGATCCAAGAGCAGGGTAAGGAAGGAATGCACATTGGAGTGGGGAGACAGTTTGGGCAAAGGCACCTAAATGAAAAAGTGTTCTGTGTAAAAAACAGTAAGCAGAATAGTTTGACTGGACCATAGAATACATGCAGAGGAATAAATGTGTAATAAACCTGGAAAAGGTAGTTTGGAGTCAGCCAGTTAAGGACTTAAAATGTCAGAGAAGAGTTTGTATTGAATCCTAGAGACAAATGGAAATCATTAGAATATATTGAGCAAGTGAGTGATGTGGTCAGAGCCATACTTTAGGAATACAACTTTGGGAGTTTTACATGGGAAGAACTAAATTAGAGAAGGGAATTACTCAAGTAACTCAAAGTGCAGAAGTCCCAGAAAAGGATGATAAGGGCCATGATGATAGCTATGCAAGAGGAGAGAAAAGGATGTAGTCAAGAGATAGCATGAAGATAGAACTGGCAAGAGTTGACAACTGATTAGACATAGAAGGTGAACTACACACCTGTCAGATTGGCTAAAATGACAGGAAAAGATAACGATGAATGTTGGAGGGGATGTGGGAAGACTGGGACACTGATGCATTGTTGCTGGAGCTGTGAATGGATCCAACCATTCTGGAGAGCAATTTGGAGCTATGCTCAAAAAAGTTATCAAATTGTGCATACCCTTTGACCCAGCAGTGTTTCTATTGGGCTTATATCCCAAAGAAATCATAAGGGAAGGAAAGGGCCCCACATGTGCAAGAATGTTTGTGGCAGCTCTTTTTGTAGTGGCTAGAAACTGGAACCTGAGTGGATGCCCATCAAATGGACAGTGGCTGAATAAATAATGGTATATGAATGTTATGGAATATTATTGCTCTGTAAGAAACGACCGGCAGGATGATTTCAGAGAGGCCTGGAGAGACTTGCATGAACTGATGCTGAGTGAGATGAGCAGAACCAGGAGATCGTTGTACAAGGCCACAACAGTACTATATGAGGATCAGTTCTAAGGGACATGACTCTCTTCAATAATGAAATGCTTCGAACCAATTCCAATTGTTCAGTGAAGAAAGCCATATACACCCAGAGAGAGGGATGTGAAATGTGGACCACAACATAACATTTTCATGTTCTCTATTGATGTTTGCTTGCATTATATTTCCTTTATCGGATTATTCTTTCTTGTAGATACGATTTCTCCTGAACAAAAAAATGATGTGTGGCAATAACTATACATATATTCGATTTCTTAAGTATTCTAACATAATTATCATGTAGTGGATATCCTGCTATCTAGGGGAGGGGTGGGGAGTAGGGGGGAAAAATTTTTAACAGAAAGCTTTGTAAGGGTTAATGTTTAGAAATTACTCATACATATGTTTTGCAAATAAAAAGTATTAAAAAAAAAAAGACATAGAAGGTGAGGCAAAGAGAGAAGTTGAGAACGATTCTCAGATTTTAAACTTGAATGACCTGAAAGAGGCAGTACATGAACTGAGTTTTGAAGGAAGACTGGGTAGATTCCAAAAGGCAGAGGGGAAGGGGAAGAATATTTCAACTATAAGGAAGAACAACCTGTATGAATATACAAGGGTACAAGATAGAAAGTCATGTATAAAGAACAGCAAGTCAACTAGAAAGAGTATAGAGGGGAAGGAATTTATAAGTAGCCTAGGTAATCAGATCATTCACACTATTAAACTATAAAGGTTCTATGCAAAAGACTCCAGCTTGATAACCATTATTTTGGGAGACCTATATACTTCTAAAAAATCATAAAAACATGGAAAAGACTTTATTCTGATCCTTCTCTCCAAGGAGTTTAATTTAAAACCAAAAGAAAACTACTTAGCCCCATATTCTAGTCCTCAGTTGTTTTCTAAAATTTCAAAATTACTGCCAAAATAAATTAACCTAATTCATACATCTATATTTGAGAGACAGTCATAATGAAGAATATTAAAAGAACACTTTGGGACAGTAGTTAGGATAGTTAGCAGGACAGGATTACATGAGGACCAAAACTATTTAAGAGATTGCCATCTCATTTTTTTTCTTCTTTTGACCACTTCAATTTAATACAATTGCAAACCGTGATTTTTCTGTTCTTTCCCACCTCCCTCTTTCCTTTTCCTATCACATAGGAATTCATTACCAGGCTTGAAACTTCATACTCCACATGTTTCAGGAAGAGGCCCTTCTTCTCAGGAATAATCTCCACCTGCACAGTGTCCCTGGCCAGCAGCTCCTGGAGGGTGTAAGAGAGCAGTAACGGGTTCCCTTGAGGCATCTGCATTCGAAATGAATCTGGCTCTTTCTGTTGGACTACCTGAGTCTTTGGCAAGTCTGAAGAACAAACAGAGAACACATTAAAAGCAGCTTAGGGCTTTTTTCTTTAGGACTAAAAAAAAGTCATCACATGAGATAACTCTTTGGGATAAATAAGAAAGTTACAGAGGAAAATACAGGCAACATAAAAACAAAAAATTATCAATAAAAATTAATAATAATAATAATAATAATAATAATAAAAAGCTTAGGAAGCAGCAGGCTCTGATTTGCTTCCCCTTCCCTTCATTATATGCTTTCTCAGCATCTGGACTCTGACCAAACAAAGCAACCAATCCACTCCTTGCACATATTACACATACTCATTCATTCTAGATTCACAACTCAGCTTAAATGCCTTTCTGCACATTCCAAGCACCAGTCAGTTGGGCTCCCCACTTGTCTGTGAATCAGCAGATGTGTACACTTCCTTTCTGGAAATTGCTCAAGAAAACTACTCCCTCACAGAATGAAATCTGATACTTTCCTGGGGTCAGTGTTATAGAATATTCTTTATTATTTTAAATATTTTTAATTATTAAAAAAAATCCCTTCTACCATTAAGAGATACCAAAATGAGGAGAAAAATAGTGAACTTAACAATTTTCCCAGTATCTCCCATACTTGGAAAAAGCCTCAGAGGTTATCTAATCTAACCCATTCTTGAACAAGAATCCAACCTACAAAATCCCCAAGAAGTCGTTCAGACTGGGCCCAAAGGGCTATCATGCTGTGTATTCCCTTTGATCCATCAATGTCTCTACTGGGTCTGTATTCCAAAGAGATCAAAAAGGAGGAAAAGGGTCTCACATGTTCATAACAGCTCTTTTTGTCGTGGCAAGAAAATGGAAACTGAGTAGATGCCCATCAATTGGAGAATAGCTGAATAAATTATGGTATATGAATTTTATGGAATATTATTGTTCTATAAGAAACAATCAGCAGGATGATTTCAGAAAGGCCTGGAGAGATTTACATGAACTGATGCTAAGTGAAATGAGTAGAACCAGGAGAACATTGCACACAGCAACAATAAGACTATATGAATTTAAACTCTGATGGATTTGGCTCTTTTCAACAATGAGGTGATTCAAGCCAATTCCCATCTTATGATGGAGAGAGCCATCAGCATGCAGAGAGAGTACTGTGGGGATCACAATGTAGTATTTTCAACTTTTTTGTTGTTGTTTACTTGCTTTTTTTTTCTTTCTCACTTTCTTTTCGATATGATTTTTCTTGTGCAGCATAATAAATGTGGAGATGTTTAGAATTGCACATGTTTAACATGTTTCAGATTACTTGCTGTCTAGGGGAGGACGGTAGGAGGAAAGGAGGGAGAAAAATCCGTAAGGTTTTGCAAGGGTGAAAACTACCTTTGCATGTATTTTGAGGAATTTTGAGAAGCTTTCCTCAAAGATCTCTAGTGGGAAGTGGGAGAAGACACACTAAGACACTGCTTTCCAGTGTCTTCTTGTAGATAGCTCTTTTAGAAAGTTTGTCCTTATCGTCAGCCTTAATTTCTACCCATTGCTCCTAGTTCTGTCCTCTGTGGCTAAATGGAGCAAATCTATTCCTTCTTTCCTGTGACAGTACTTATTCAATTCTCATACAGCATAATCTCAAAGCTTTTCACAATCTCTCCCCTTTTGGCAAAATCCACATTTTCTTTTTTCTACAAGGTACTCTATCAATTGAAAAAAGCCTGAACACTTGATATGGAAATTTAGTGGAATATTATTGCATCATGAATGAAAAGGACAATTTCAGAAAAACCTAGGAAGACGTATGAAAACTAATGCAAAAGGAAGCGAGCAGAACCTAATAATTCACAAAATAACAGCAACTTGTAAAGACAAACATATTTCAAAGACTAAAAAACTGATGAATTCAATGATCAATGAGGAGTTAAACTACCTCCTATAAAGGAAATAATGAACTCAATATGAGGAATGATACACATTTCTGATCATGGGAAGGGTGGGAATTTGTTTTGTTTGACTATACAAATGTGTTATAAGAATTTTGCTTTTCTTCTCCAATTAGGGAAGGTGAGAGAGAAAAAGAGGAGAAGAATAAGATTGCCCCCCCAAAAAAGGGGGGGAGGGTTAAAAAGAGCTACTGAAGCATTTTTAAATGCACAGAGAATAAAAGAGCAAACTCACAGCGTAGGATAGCTTCAAAAGTTATGATTTTTTAATTTATTATGTATTGATATGTGTTAATTTGTATTTATGATTTATAATATGTAACATAATAAAAGAAAGGAAGTTGTGCACAAAAGACTTTTATAGCTACATGTACAATCAATCCTTTCCTTTCTGTTCTACTATGTCTATGAAAATGTTCATTTTATTTGATGCTTGCTTAGTTCAAATTTTTTTTTTTAAGAGGTGTATAGGGGGCAGCTAGGTGGTGCAGTGGATAGAGCACCAGCCCTGAAGTCAGGAGGACCTAAATTTAAATTTGGCCTCAGACACTTAACACTTCCTGGCTGTGTGACCCCGGGCAAGTCACTTAACCCCAATCGCCTCAGCATAAACAAATAAATGAATGAATGAATAAATAAATAAATAGGTGTATACAGTTCAGTGCAATATTCCAACTATGTTCTGAACAAGGCCAAGTACAGCAGTGCTATTACATCTCTAGTACTGAAAATTGTCCTTCTTACTAAGCTCTGGGATTGTATTAGATTTTTAAAACTTTTATGCTACACTAGGACATTATACTGAGTTTTCAGTCCCCTGAAATCTAACATATTATTCATGACTGCTATTTAGCCTTACCTGCTGCATCCTGTATTTGTAAAATTGATTTTTTCAACCCAATTGCAAGGTTTTATATTTATTCCCATTATATTACATCCCAATGTTTAACCTGCTGAGATGTTTTCAAGTCCTAATTTTGCACCCCATATTAACAATCCACTTAGCTTTCATGTAAACTTTAGTTTTTAAGCACAACTATTTATTTTACCTAAGTCATTGAAAAAAAAAATTAAATATTAACAAGGTTAATAAAAGAGCTCTAGGACACTGTTCTGGAGATACTTCCAAGCTGATATTAAAACATTTATGACAACTCTTTAGATCCAGCCACTCAAGTTTTTAATTGATCCATATGGTATATTGTCTAGTTTAGCTCCATATTTTCTATAAGAAAAACAAAGACTAACTGTAATGACAATATTTCCCTAATCTGCTAATGTAGCAACCCTGTTCAAAAAAAGGAACTGAATTTAGTTCACAATGGGCTTTTCTTGAAAATATGTTGGTTCTTTACATCATAGCCTTCTGTGGATACTGATTTATCATCTTTTTAATTAATATATTCTAGAACTTTATCAGGATTAAAAATTGAGTTCACTATAATTTGTTGAATCCATTCTCTTTTCTTTTAAATTGACTATTTTATGAAACACAAAGTGTTGTAAGGGTGAATGTTGAAATTTATCTTTACATGTATTTTGAAAAATAAAAAGTTATTAGTAAAAAAAATTATATTCTAAACAAAAATTAATAAATAAATTTGCCCTTTTCCAATCCTGCACTATCTAGAAAATCCACAGTCTTTCAAAGATGCTTGACAGTGACTCAGCATTCACAATTGTCAGTTCATAGTCCCTTAATGAGTAATTAATCTGATGATCTAGGTGACTTGAATTGATCAAAAACAGCATGGTGCTTTATAAACTATTTCCTTTTTTATCATACTAAGGAAGTATCAATTCTTTGGTGACCATTTTTGATCTGTCTTTTCTTATATGAACATTATGATCCTTGTCAGAGAAAACAGAAACCAAATTAGATGAACAGCTCTGCCTTTTTTATGTCATTTACCCACCAAGAGCAGTGATACTATTCCTTCTTTGATTTGGGCCCCGATGTTCTAACTTGGTCAATTCTTTCTGAATTCTGATTTTCATCATTTAAAGTGAATATCATTTAGCCATTTCCTTCTGCAGCTCATTTTACAGATGAGGAAACTGAGGCAAACTGGGTCAACCAGCTAGTAAGTGTCTGAGACCAAATTTGAACTGAAGAAGATAGATCTTCTTGATCTTGACTCTCAACTCTATCCACTGCACTATCTAGCTGCCCGGGAAGAAGCCTTAGTCTCTTAAGATTTGATGAAATCACTGAAAATAGACTTATATCTAAAAGCAAACACATCCTTAGAGATTCTGGATTAGGATCACAGAAGCTGAGAGAAGAAATCATGGGCATCAATTGCATCACAAAACTGAGAAATTGTAACTTAGACAGTGGTATAATAGCTTATGTAAGACTACACAAGTTGCTAACAACAAAGGAACTGGAGTCTCTACATTTCCACAAACTCCACACTCATGAAGCACTCCGCTATGTGCCCTAAGGACAAGTGTGGGGAAATGATATACAACTAGGATTTAAATTTAACAAATCAAAATCAAGAGTCCACCTAAGGAAAAGGCCAGTTCTTGTTTGTTCAGTTGTGCCTGACTCTTCGTGACTCCATGGACCATAGCACTTTAGGATCTTCTATTCTCTATTATCTCTTGATGTCTGCCCAAGTTCATGCATGTTGTTTCCACGATACTACCTATTAATCTTATCCTCTGTCATTCTCTTTTCTTTTTGCTTTCAATCCTTTCCAACTCTTTTTCAATGAGTCCTATTTTCTCATGCAAAGTATTTAAGTTTGAGCTTTTGTATCCCACCTTCCTGTGAATAATTTGAATTAATTTTCTTAAGTACTGACTGATTTGATCTCCTTTTTGTCCAAGTTCTTGTTACCTAAAAGCAAAGAAAAAGAAACCTCCAAGTTGGGCCCCCCAGGATCTGCAGGAAGCATGCCTAATATTTTCAAAAACAGCGCTCCGAAATTTACAAGTCAGCAGCTTTTTTAGTGTTCATTTCAAGAAGATATATGTGAAACTTATTATCAGACATCAATAGCTCACAAGTCTACTTAATGGCTACAATTCCTGATCATAGTACTCAAAGAAATAACCCTTTAAACCTCAACTTTATTCAGCTAAATAAGTTACTTTATTACCCAACCCAAATAGTAAGCAATTATTCAAATGAATTCAATTCCTATCTAAACCCTTTGCAAGAAACCAAGGAAATTATAATAAAGCTTCTTGCTGAGAAAGCACTAAAAGGAAAATTTTTCTTTTTAATTATAAACAAGAGTTAATATTTGCCAAGAAAAAAATCTACATATGGCACAAACTTTCACATAAACAAATAAAACTAAGACTATATTATCCTTTAAAACCTGAACAAAAAGAAAATCCTTTGGATTTGTTAAGATAAAAAATTAATTTGCATTTATATAATTTAAGAAGCATTTAAATAGAATGGTATATAATAAATCAGATCCAAGTCAAAAAAAAATCAATAGATTTGGAGATGAAAGAACTTTAGAGACCATCCAATTAGTCCAACCCCCTCATTTTACAAATTTAGGCACAAAGATAATAAATGATTTGTCTGGATCACATAGCTAATAAATACCAGAGGCAACACTTAACTTAGATCTTCTGACTCCAAATAGAGTTCCCTATAATATTCTATCTCCAATTGCTCTATTCCCTGGTTTTGCTTTACTGCTTTTCTTATGTTAAAAAAAAAAGACATCAATAAAATATATTTTTAAAAGCAACTAAATAATTTCAAGTTGACCCAGATAGCTATAAAATACTGAGCTTTTTCTTCTCTTCTTCAAAGTAAAGTGTTTTCCCCAAACTTTAAGATATTATTCAGCAACATGCAATAGGAAGCATAAAATTAAAATAAAGCTTTTTCTTATCTTATGTTTATCACTTTTATAGCAACAGGCTGACTATATGATTTCATTAAGAGATTTTGAAGTGAAGAGCTATCCTCAAACGACAGGTGATGAAGTACATTGTAAACTTCAAAGTTCTTTAGATTTCTATAATGATAACATATAATGACAAGATCTGACATAACCAAAGACTTTAGCTTAATAGCAGATGCAGCTACTAAAGGTGCATTTATCATCAGTCAGGCCTGAAATGTGCTAAGTGACGGGAAAAGACCCCAATTTAAGAATAAAATTCAGTCAGGAGTCAGGGACAAGAAGTATCACAAAACAGATGGTCAAACACATACAAGAAATCTAACTATATTGAGTAAATGCCGGGAAGAACAATTTAAAAAAGATTTATCAACTGTCAAGATATAATCTAAACTCAAGAATGTTCAACTAATCACATGCTAGCAACAGTACTGAACTCTGATCACATGAGGAATAATCAGAAAGAATATAAAAAAGAACTATTTTCAATTAAGAATATATTGTTTAACTCTTCCTTTGATTTCAATGTCCTAAAGAATTAACCATTCTGGGGAGGGGACTAGGGGGGAAAATTCCTAAAGGAAAGCTTTGTAAGGATCAATGTTGAAGAACTACCCATACATATGTTAAGCAAATAAAAAGCTTTAAATCTTAAAAAAACAAAAAAATTAACCATTCTGCAAAAATGAATGAGAGTGAAGAGACAAATTATAGGAGTTGGCATAAATGTAAAAACCATTCTTGTGTTAACCAAACTGTACTGACCTCCAAGCATATCCTTACTTTCCCATTTCATCTTTGTTTACACTATTAACTGAAAAGCTTTCTCTTCAAATCCTATTTTTCAACATAATTTCCATTTGTTTTACAAGTTTCTTTGATCCCCTTTGTTTCTTCTCATTCATTTGAAGCCCCATAATATTTTTTTATTCTTCTCTTATATTAACATACTTTGCTTTGTTATGCTATTTAAAAAAAAGTCCCATCAAAATTGGAACTCAAGCATTTTATTTTAATATTATATAGTTTTGGTATAAAACAGAGAAAAATGATCTTAGAAGAGAACATAGAAATCAGATATATAATATACAAAAGAGAAAAGGTTATCTTTTCTACACATCTCCAACTATATACAAAGGGTGATATACTAATACTGTAATACTAATAGTATTAGAGGCCCTAATCACCACTCAACATCAATCTAAGTCCCATTTTATGAACACATTTTTGTTTGCCATGGTAAATGGAGAAATATCTTCTTTGACTCTCATTCAGGGATTCGATGAGAACCTAGTAGCTACTTGGGGAGAAAAGGTATAACAAGAGCCATAGTAAGTAAATCCAAGAGAGAACACAATTGGAAAACTACATCAGGCAGATAGGTGGTACAGTAGTTAAGACATGGGGTCTGGATTCTGGAAGACTCAACTTTCTGAGTTCAAATCAGGCTTCATACAATTAATAGCCATGTGACCCTGGGCAAGTCACTTAACTCTGCCTTAGTTTCCTCATCTGTAAAATGAGCTGGAGGAAAAAAAAAAAAAAAAAGATAAACCATTCCAGTATCTCTGCCAAGAAAACCCCATGAGGTCACAAAGTCAGATACAACTCAACAACAACAACATGGAGACAAGAGATGTTGAAGAAGGAGACTGGAAGGCTAAATTAGCAGCACAAGGGCAAGATTAAAATACAATTCAACAAATCTTTATTAAATGCCTACAATATGAAAGGCATTATGATGAGGCACACAAAGACAAAAACAAAATTAAAAAAAGGGCTATCCTACAGGAACTTAAATTCTACTGGTGTACCACATGGTACATACCCAAATCTGTGTGTGTATGTGTATGTGTGTGTGTGTGTGTGTGCGTATTTGCATATATATATATATATACATATATATATATATATATACACACACAAATATAAACATATACATAAAATAAAAAGAAAACAAGGAGGAAGAAATACTAAAAATCTGAGATTGGAGAAGGTAACATGGAAATGATGATATCTAAGTTTAGGATGAAGTATGTATTTCAGATAAGGGAATGACTTATACAAATTAAGAGAAGCAGCAGATGGTATCTAGTTAATTAAGGGGAGAAATATAAAATTTTAGTAGGAGAGTAGATAAGAACAAGATTGTGGAGGATTTTAAATATCAAACTAAGTTTGTATTTTATCCTATGGACAATAGGAAGCCATTGAATATTTTTGAGCAATGTAGTAACAATCAGATCTGTACCTAAGGAAGATTATTTTGGCAGTGTACAAAGGATGGATTGGAGACAGGACAGATTAAAAGCAGATAGATCAATGAGGAAGTATTGCAATCATCCAGATAAAAAATGATGAAAGTTTCAACTATAGGTGGCTGTGGTAAAAATAAAAATATGAAATAAGTAGAAATATGGAAACAGATACAACATTTGTATCACAGCATTACCATTTGTTGTTAAATGCACTTGCTTACTTCTGCTCAGGATATTAGAATGATAAGTTATGATGCCATTTAATAGTATATAGCAAGTTAACTACAATCAAATCCCACTTTTTACCTGTGACTTGCAATAAGTAACTTAACCTCCCAATTTCTCAGCTGCCTTATCTGCACTTAGCTCAATGCCTGGCACATAGTAGGTACTTAATAAATATGTATGGATTCATCTGTAAAATAAAAGGGTTGGTTGGAATGATCTAAAATCCTTGCAGCTCTAGATTTATAATCTTACAATCCCTATAACTTCAGAAAATGACTGTGAATGTTCCCACCTCTCATAGAGAATTAATGGCCTAGAGGCCTCTTTTTCAAAAACTGCTAATATGTGAATTTGTTTTATTTGGCTATACTTATTTGTTACAAAGTTAAGCTTCTAATTAGAACAGTAAGAAGGGAAGGGGAAGAGGAACTTGGGTAATGACTGTGATGTAAAAAATAAATCTCATGACCATTAATGAAACATTTTTAAAAATGTAGAAAACGGGAGAAAATTCAGAAAGAAATACATCAACAGGGCAGCTTACATAATAGAAGTTCAGTGTCATATACCATTTTTTCCTATTCTTTGTATATTTAAACATCAATCCACATTTCAAAGTTTACAAAAAAAAAAAAAAATCTTAAGTAGAAGGAAACTGGAGACCAGCAAATAAAAGTCACAACTATCTATACCAGATGATAAAGATGGAGAGAGTCAAATGAAGATCAAATGTTGAGTGATGCAATGCAGCACAACTTTCATCACAACATCTAGAAGATATTCCACATGCGAGACATATACTCCCCCTCAGCTCTGCCAGGCCTGGTATGCCTGAGGTGCTAGTCTTTTGGGCTTTCACTCTGGTATCTGAGGCTTTGTCTGGGCAGAGTTAGTTCCCTGAATGGGATTTTCACCTTCTTGACTCTAGGCACTGAGAGTGTAGACAAAATGACACCCAACCTTTCTCTGAGGTCTAAGTCTTTTCTGATCGTGGAGAACAGGGAGAGGCAACACTTCCAGTTATGGGGTACAAACGATTCTAGGATTAGAGTCAGTGGCTGCATTAGCAACGGAGATGGCTGGGGCTCCAGGGACAAAAAAGGGAGAGTCTATGATCCCTATTCTAGTCTTCATGCAATTGCCAGAATCTTCTTAAAGCACTGACCAAATTTCTCATTTACTCAAAAACCTTCGATGGTTCTCTATTGTTCGCAAGATAAAATACAGGCTCCTTGTCTGTATTTTAAAAATTTTTAAATGGTCTGGCACTTTAATCCCTCCTCATCAATTTGGCTCCAACTTACCTTTCTACCATAATTTTACAATGCTCAGCTTCAAACACTCTACAGAGCAAACTTATACTACTAAGAGTGCCCTGAACTTGCCCTTCAAATTCCAACCCGTTGTAGACAAACTCCCTGCAATTCTTCAAGGTCCAGCTCAGCTATTATCTCTTCAATAACACCTCTTCTGATCCCACAGATGAAAATCATTTCTCCTTCTTCAAAGTTGTCTAGAGCAGAAGTGTCAAACATGAGGCCATCAGGGCAACACTCATCTATGCTGCTGAACCAGATTAAAATATAATTGGGAAATATTTAACAAAATAAATAAAAACACAACAATATGAATAATATATAATATCGACTTGTAATTGGGGATCTTTACATATGGTTCAATGGCTTACCAGTTTCTCTTTAAATGTGACATCACTGACAGCAGGGCTTCTTCTTTTCCCACTCACCACCTTTTTTTGCCCCCAAGAAATTTTTTTTTTTTTTTTTGCTTTTTGCTGAGGTAATTGGGGTTAAGTGACTTGCCCAAGGTCACACAGCTAGGAAGTGTCTGAGACCAGATTTGAACTCAGGTCCTCCTGACTTCAGGGCTGGTGCTCTATCCACTGCGCCACCTAGCTGCCCCACCCCCAAGAAATTTTTACTGGACCCTGGGTATATAGGCATATGAAATAGGTATACAAATCAAATACTTACTGATAATAAATTATAATTTTGTAATTTCCACAGTTACAAGACCCTATGTTAGATCAATTTAAGAAGGTAGGATCTAGAACACTTTGTTTAGATCTCTTTACCTTTAAAACATTCTATCTTGTTTTATATTTATTTGAATACAAAACTCACGACCCCCAACAGATTGTAAACTCTTTGAGACCAGGGACCAAGGCTTTTTTTGTTTGTTTCCTTCAGTCTTTTTTTTCCCGCTTACAAGGATGACAAAGGTATGTGATTCTCTGCTGTCAAATATTCTACCTTTGATTAATGAATAATTAGCACCTACTATGTGCTAGATGCAAGGATGACTGCACAAAGACCCAACAGTTGCCCTTTTCTTTTCTTTTTTTCCTTTTCTTTTATTTTTATTAAAGCTTTTTATTTGCAAAACACATGCATGGGTAATTTTAACCAAGGCATTTAAAAAAATTTTTTTCTCCTTAGCACCTAGCAGAGTAACTTATTAGATTGGGTAGAAAATATAAAATAAACATCTTTTAAGGTGGACTTCTATACTTTATGCAAAGATCTTTTACAAGTTCAGATATAAACATAAGATAAAGACCAAGGGGAGTTCTGCACAGATGGTGTAGCTATGGAAAGGTTTACTTTGTTTTGGCTATCTCTCCCAAGATTACTTCAGTACAGCTGCAGGTCCGTGCTGGGAAACACGTTGGCCAAAAACTGACATGAACACTGTAAAGTAACACATTCGGAGTTATTCAGCTGCTTGTTTTATTATTGGAAGAAAACTTTCTTTGGTTTTGGGCAAGCACTCATATGTTTTACTCTGCAGAAGTACTGCCGGATTCAGTTAACTGCTGAAGGGAGATATTTCCAAAAGTCTCCGTTACAGCATGTGTAACCGACTGAAATCCAGTTCAGGGAAAATTCCAAAGCGAGATTCCATAATTCAATAAAACATAGCAAATTTATACAAGACAATGATTAAGCAATTCAATAGCTTTCTCAAAATACAATAAAATTTTCTTCCACTTACTCCACTGAGGAAAAATATAGTTTTTCAGAAAAAAAAGAAAATCTAGGCTACACTTTCACAAATAAAATTAAAGTAGAAGAGATATGATGCATCTACACACAAAAATACACCACCCTCAATTACTCAACAAGAATATATTAACTCAATTCTTGAATATACTTTTATGTGTAAAAGACCTGTACTATTACATTGCTCAGATTCACTGACCAAGGAGTGTGCACGTGCACATGTGTGCCTTAGATGTCTTGAACAATTACACAATTCCTATAAGAGAAGGAAAATAGATTCCTTTCACAGTTACAAACTGCTCAGGAAATGGAAATTTAAGTTTCCTCACCACTTTCACAAGCTATGATCACAGGAGAGAATTAAATACCTAATTGACTAAGAGGAAATCTAAAATGTGCATTTGTGCTTAAACCTTATTTCCTATAGGTGTGGATTCCCCCCTCTCCCATAAACACAATATTTTAAATAATAATCAAGATCATTTATCCTTTCAATACAACATTTATCAAATCCATACTATATGGATCATTGATACCACCACTACCCTCCCTCTCTGATTTTTCTTGTGGAAGAAACATCTAAGGGAAGGGCAGGGAGACAGTACTGCTCTCAAAGTCAGGAAATTCTGATTCCAGATACAACACCTGACACATTGGTATTGAGTGATCCTGGTCAAGTCACAAAACAACTCAATGTTTAGGTAACTCTCTTTAAGAGGCAGAGAAGTGGCAACATCCTCTAGCAGGAACAGGAGATTTCCATACCAATGATATCCCAGGACCAATCCCAATCTGTAGAACATGGCAAGGATAAATCCATGGGAAAGCAGAGAATCATCTTAGTTTAAAATCTCCTAGATTGTATCTAGCCTGTAATAAACTATTATACAATGTTCTTGCCCCTATAAGGGAATCACCTTTAATGACTCAAAACCAATCTATAATAGCTAAAAGCTACAATTTGGCAGAGGAAAATATATGTAGGGAGGAATCAGAGGAACAGATTTAGAGTTAGAAGTTACAGGCCAGAGAAGATGAGGTAACTGAGGAGGACACTGGATAGAGGGCTGGGTTTAGAGTCAGACAGATTACAGTTCAAATCCTGCCCCACTATAACTCCAAGCAAGTCACTTACAACTCTGTGCCTCAATTTCCTCATCTATGAGGAAATGATATTCCATGGCACTTAGTGTTCCTTTCAGCTCTAAATTGAAAAGCCTATGACTATTTTTGCTTTTTCTTTGTATGGTCAGACCAAGACATAATTTATGGAATATATTACAATATTCAATGTTTATTGATTCACACAATTAGTAAGTGTCTGAAGCAGAATTTCAACCTACATCTTCCTAACTGTTCCAATTTCCTTCTAACTCTCTTATGGAGCCTTTATTTAAGAAAAAAAAAGAAAAGTCCCCTTACTCTGAATCTTCCCAAATATTATCACATACGGCCATCCCACACTCAAAATGCATAAAGAACATCCCAGAAACAGTGTATTGTATTAAATTTCCAAATCAAGTAAAATAATGAAATTTGCAAGTCAAAACTTTTTTCTCTAACTATAAGACTAGGTTCTAATGAAGTTTTCTAAATCTAATTAAGATTTTCTAAATCAAGAACACGATTTCATAGATCTTATTAGCATATTTTTTCATATGATCTTTGTAAATCACATGCTGATGGAGGCCCTCTCATAAAAATTGAATCATTTTCAGACTTTACAATGCTTCTAACAAGGAGTGTGCTGAGGTTCTCAATTAATTATTAAATTTTCACTGTGAGCATTTAAACATCAGAAATCAGCAAAAGTTACCAATCAACTTAATTTATTGTTTTGTTGACTGTCCACACTTCAGTGATTAAGAAAATGTTAATGCAAATGATGCAAATTATACTTAAGTGTATCTTTTCTAATTTTTTTTTTAACCAGTCCGTTGTTAAACATTTACCAACACAGTCCTGGTTCTAATGCTTTCCATAGCAGACATAGCAAGGTAACCACAGGAAAAAAGAGAATCTTTGGTGTGCTGAAGGCATCACAAAATTGAAACAGGTATTGAAAAACAGGTATCTATCAGATGATTTCCTGGTGACTCAGATCAAAGTTTAAATAACCTACCCAAAAAAGTTATCAGTTACATCTCTATAACTCTAAAACTAAACATTTCTGAAAAGGACTGCTCAAGTTCAATTTATTCCTATGAAGATCTTGTGCCCCACTCATTTATGAAATGTTTGTATCAGGAGAGGTGAAAGGACTTTCCCATATAGAGTGGAGATTTTCTTTTTTTTAGTTTTAGAATATCCATAGAATTGCCTCCCAATTAGTACTCAAAAGTTATAAATACAGCTCTCCTCTATTTCACAATGTAATCTATCCCCTTCTCCCATTTCTATTTTGGCTTTCAGTTCAATTTAAAATGATTCAATTTTTCTGGACTCTCAAAGTAGTTCAAATGTTTCCAAAATATATAAAGTGACTAAGTAGATGATTCTCATTATAGTAAAAGCTAAACAGAAATAACCTGTGAAAGACAGAAGTTGTGGCAATATCAAGAAAGTGCAACCACAAACTCACTGGGACACAATAAATCAGAAGACCAAATACCTGAAAAAATTTTCATTACTTACACACATTTTACTTATTGTGTCATTTTGAATTGTTCAGAATCTGATTAACTACTACAGCTAGACTTTGAGGTAATGAACTTAATTGTTCATTTTCCCATCCTCAAAGAAAATAAAAAATTTCACTAGTCTCTTGCATAGCCAAAATATTCTAGGACCATGCTCCTGGGATAGTCTTTGTTATTAAATTAGTTAATAGGGAACACTGTCACAATGCAGTCCTTCATAGAGTTTTAGAAATGATTTATTTCTGAATGTTTTAAATGTTGGCAACGCAACATTACACTCAACTCAATGGATAGAAATTTCCAGCCAGTCACCAGTCTAAAAGAAAAATTTTCAGCAAAAATAATCTAGTGTTACAAATTGGGGAAATTGCATATCTGCATAACATTTTACAATTTCCAAAGCATTTGACATCCTTTATTTCACTGTATCCTAACAAGAACCTTGTGCAAGTATCATTATTCCCATTTCATAGATGAGGGAATGTGAAAGGAAAAACTAACAAAAACAACCTCTTCTTCAGGAGAAGAGATAACCATGACTAGAACAAAGGAGCCTGAGAATCAGGTCTGTGGAACTGGAGCTCAATTTATATGTAATTAATCTCTGATGAAAAACTACTTCACCATATGACATGTATTCAATGTCTATAAGACCCTCAATGTCAGTTAATCTTACCCAAGATGAAAGAAAAAAAGAACAAGCAACTCTCCCAATTTTCTCTTTACCTAAGACCATCAATGGAGAGTTCAAAACTTGGTAAATATTCTATAATGACAACTTGAATTGTTAGGAAAATTAGTTCCTAGAGCTAAAGTCCTAAAGGTGGGAATGCTCTAATACAACTGAATTTAATTTGAATTGTTGAATTAAATTAAACAAATATTAAGCATCTACCAAATGAAAAACATTATATTTTTAAGTCCTGAAGAAATACAATACCCTGTGCTCCAACTTTAGGCTACTAGAGAGGACAATACAAACACAAGGGGAACAATAACACACATTTATGTAACATGAGGGGAGGGTAATAGGAAGGTAAGGAAGAAGGCTTTTTACTTTGTCGTCCTCCAACTTCCTTCCTTGCTTCATTACATTTTCAATGGGGAGGGGAGAGGAGAGGAGGAGAGGTTAAGCAGGAGGCACAGAAAAATTATTGAAAAAAACCCTTTCACTTAAAAATTGCATACTTGCAATATGAAAAAAAGGTTTTATATGATCGCAAATGTATAACCTATATCAGACTGCTTCTCATCACAAGGAGAGGGAGGAGAGAGAGAAGAAAGAAAGAGAAAGAATTTGGAACTCAAAAATTTTTAAAAATGAATGCTGATGTGCAAGAATGTTTGTGGCAGCCCTTTTTGTAGTGGCTAGAAACTGGAAACTGAAGGGATGCCCATCAATTGGAGAGTGGCTGAATAAATTATGGTATATGAATGTTATGGAATATTATAACGACCAGCAGGACGATTTCAGAGAGGCCTGGAGAGACTTGAATGAACTGATACTGAGTGAAACGAGCAGAACCAGGAGATCATCATACACAGCAACAACAGTATTACATGATGATCAATTCTGATGGACATGGCTCTCTGCAACAAAGAATTGTCTCAAACCAGTTCCAATTGTTCACTGAAGAAAACCATATACACCCAGAGAGAGGGAAATGAAATATGGACCACAACGTAACATTTTCATGATCTCTATTGACATTTGCTTGCATTGTGTTGCCTTTCTCTGATTCTTTTTTTTTTTCTTGTAGATAGGATTTTTCTTGCATAACTTCTCAAACATTTCAATATTATTAACATGTAGTGGACTTCCTGCCATCTAGGGGAGGGGAGGGG